>BDUI01029365.1:8317-28659 GCA_002335545.1 Apodemus speciosus | reverse complement strand
GCTCCTTTCAATCACCCTTCCACTCTCTGTTCCCCTAAGATCTACCCGAGACCAGATGCAGCTGGGGTGGAATTGCACACAGCTGGGAGTGGGGTACCGGTGGGAGTGGCTTGGCTYTCAGGTGAGGGTGTAATGACCATGCCTAGCCCCTCCTTCTGTGAGAGAATGCCCTAAATAGTCTTATCTTGTTGAGGATCTCCAGAGGTTGCAGCTATTCTCACTAAAAGGGCAGAGGCTTGAGGACCACAGTCATCATTTCCAGAGAAGCAGATTCTTGCTTAATGATGGGCAGAATTTTTATGAGGCCACTGARGGTTGGGCCCCCTCTGCCCATGGAGGTGGGCACTGGGTACTGTCTGGCATGGAAGAGTGCCAATAGTCTTTCTCAAGATGGCTAGTGCCATGAAGAGCAACCCAAGGACATAGGCATCTTCCCAGAGTTCAAAGGTCATTGCTAGGGTTGAGGTGATCTACCACTAAAAAGAGGTTGATGCCCCCTGAGAAGGTTCTAGAAGAGAGCATGGCAGAGCTCTGTTAGAGAGAAAGCTCACATGGAACTTAGGTCAGTCAAAGCGCTTCCCCTGCTTCCTCGTGTTGTGGTGAACCCCCCCCCCCCCCCCCCCAATTATTTTTGTTGCTATTTCATCACTGTAATTTTGCTACTGTTATGAATCTTAATGTGGATATCTGATATGCAGGATAATATGTGACCCCCTCCCCATGGGTCTTGACCCACCGTTTGAGAGCTGCTGCCCTGGAGGGAGAGAATAGAGACACGTGGCTTCTAGYGCCTTGTTTCATGAATCCAATGCCTGGATGCCCCCAGGTTATTCCTCTCGCGTTTTATACAGGAGGAAGCTGAGATGCGACTCGCTGGTGGGTATGCCCTGGGAACACAAGGCTGGAGAGAAAGCTGGGCTGGCTCTCGGGAGCCTGGCAGCAGAGTCTGTATTTCCAGCCCCTGTCCCCATCTAGCCTACCCCTAGAGGTGTGCCCACAGGCCAGCCTGGGCGCGCTTGACTGGCCTCAGCCCCGCAGGGCTTTTGTCTCAGGCTCCGTTCACTGCTTCCCTTTCATCCAGACAGCACCCCTGTCTCTCATCCCCTGGGCAGCCCGAGCCACACCCTCCCCAGGGGCTAGCCTTCTCCCAGTCATTTTTATTTCCCTTGTCAAGATCATGAATTGCCCCATATCCTTGAATTCCCTGCACAAACATGTTTAACCATGCTCTCCAAATCCATTCTCTATTTAAATATATTTACTTAAAAGAAAATCACATATATCTTCCTAAGTGGAGAGCCGATAGTTTTCTAGCTGACTTTAAAATAAAAATCTGTTCAAATATAATAGACAGCTTATCCATGCCCTACTCCATCTCTGTATTTAGGAATATTCCTTTACAGCACTGTTTAATGTTGTCCTCTTTTTTTTAAAAAAAAAAAAAAAACAAACTTTACAACCTTTCGTTGGTTGTACAAGCAAAAGAAAATTGACTTAGATCATGGAGGGATGCTGAAGAGGTTTTTTTTTTTTTTTTAAAAAAAAGTACAGAGAAGGAAGAGCCCCTAAAAAGGATCCACATCAGGTTCCAGAGAAGATTCCAGAAGGCTTCTTCTTCTCATGGACTGTAGCTCCTAAAAAAGTCTCCGGGTTAATTACCACCTGCCACCTGCAATGACTCTAGTCATGTCCCCAACCCTGTGCATTTGTGGAGGTTTTTGTTTGCTTTGGTGGTTTTGGTTTTTGGAGTAGGAACTTGCCCTGTTGCAAGGCTGGTCTGGAACTCAAAGCAGTCATTCAACCTCAGCCGGGGGTTACAGGAATGAGCCCCCATTTCTGGCACTCTTTCATGTTTACATATGAATATATGTATGTGGTGTGTATATGCATGTTCATGTGTGTGTGTGTGTGCGTGCATGAATTCTAGGGTTAACCCCTGCTTATCTTACATGGCTGCTTTCCACATTATACATTGAGACAGAGTCTCTCACTGGACTTTGAGGGGATTCAGGTAGTCTAGAAAGTCAGCTTGCTCCAAGGATCCCCGTCTCCGCCTTCTGGGGACTGKAATCTCAGRCAAGCCTCCAGGCCCACTAAACAGTACCTGRGTKCTGGGGGTCCAACTTCCAATCCCCCCTTGTGTAGCGGCTCTTTGCCCACTGAGCTGCCTCCCCAGGCCCTCACTTGTGTTTGGACCAAGGTGTCCACCGGGCAGTCTATATGCCTGTGGTAAGCTGTCTGGCGGGCAGCTCTAGCGTATAATACCGTGACAGTTGGCTATAGAGAAGGGCTTGCTTGGGCTCATGTTTTCAGAGGACTCAGTCCATGGCCAGCTGGCCTTGTTGCTTTGAGGGAGGGCTGCACATCTTGGTAATGACACCTGCTGGAGCAAAACTACCCACTCCACAGAAGGCAGAGAGATGCCCCCTTTCCAGGGCATGTCTCTAAGGATCTAAAGACCTCTGGTCATGGTCAGCCTTTTAAATGTTCTACTGCCTCCCACCAGCACCAGTCTGGGGACCTTTAGCAAATGGCCTCTGGGGACATCCAGAGCCAACGGACTGTAAAATCCCTTAAGGCTGAAGTTTCGGTTTTGTTCTCAGCCACCAGCTGAATCCTCGGGGCTAGATGTCCACAGGTTCTGTCTTCTGGAGTGAGGGGGCTACAGCAAGGGCTGCTAGGCGGAGTCATTTCTAATTCTTTTACATTATTTATGTGTGTACCTACATGTGAGATGTACAGTGCCTGTGGATGCCAGAAGAGGGTGACAGATCCCCTGGAACTGAAATTACATGTGTTTCCGAGCATCGTGTAGGTGCTAGGAATTGAACCCTGGCCCTCTAAAGTGCAGCCAGTGCTCTTACCCACTGAGCCATTGCTTCAGCCCTGACAGAGTCCATGGCTAACGCAAAGAATGCTCGTGTTTGTTGACACAGAGAAGTTTGTACTGTTTTTCTGAACAGATCCAATCACCTTTCATCTTACTGTTTCAACCTTTGGGTTGTGTTTAATGGGCTCTCCTTCCTCCTAGATGATATAAATACCCACAGAAATATGCTCTGGGTGTTTTCGTGGTTTCATGTTGCATTGAATCTTTAATCCATCTGAACAAGAAATAGGAGTCTAACTTTATTTCATTCTGAGGGCTGGCCCCTCGCCCATTCCCCCACCCTCTTTGGTGCTGGGTCTGGATCTCACAGGCACGGGACAAGCACTCAACCACAGAGCGACACCCCAGCCCTGGCCCAAGTGGTTTATTGGAAAAAAGCCTAGCGCTTCCTCAGCAGACTTGGAAGGTCATGTCTTCACGTGCTAATGTTTGTGCTTCGGGCTGACACACACTTTTCCTCTTCTGTTCTTGTTTCCATATCCGGAATTTAATGTTCAAAGGCTTTCATCTTTAATGTCTGATAACATAATTCTGGATTAGTTTCCTTGTCGAATAGTTCTTTCTAGAAAACGGGCATCTTTTCCTTTAACGTGTCTTTCTATCCCAGGCCCTGTCTCTCTGTTTGCTAAATAATCCTATATTTTTTCAGTAAGGGTTATGTGTGTTTCCTTGCCTAGCTTCCTCCCAGGAATTTCTCATTCCTTGCTGAATCGTGAATGGGATCTTTTTAACCCCCAGTGTATTTTGTTACAACTATTTTGGGGTATTTGGCAAGCCACAGGGTTTGTGTGTTTATTTTGTAACTGGCCACCTTACTGAATTCTCTCTTCAGCTAAAACGGCTCCTTCCCCTGGTGGTTTTCCTTCAATGTCTTATTTCTGTGTCCTTCTGTGGCAGTAGCTTTTTGCAGGGATGCTGCAGGGAGGGAGAAGAGACTGACCCTCCCCATCCCCAGCCTGTATGCCACAGCCTGCCCCGGGAAAGGGATACTTCGTCCACCATGAGCATTCAGGGATCCATCTCCAAGCAAAATATTTTTTTGTGAAGGAGCTTGCTTTACGTCAGTTGGTATTTTGGTCAAGAGTTACAGAATGTACTTCATAGCGAGTTAAAAACACACAGCCTTTAAAACCAAGCCTTTTCAGTGAGCCCAGCCCCAAGAGTGTTGCTTTTCTCACACCTTGGACACGTAGGAAAATGTGTGCTTAGGGAGATGGCCCGGCGCCCGCCTGGGGAACGTGCCAAGCTGGGTGAATGCTACAGGCAGGGCCTCGGCTTGTTGTTTGCTGGACTTTGAATAGCTGCTAAGAGGCCCTCCGAGCACTGCCGGCCTGTAGAGCCCAAGTCAGGGCAGCTGCCAGCCTTCTCACAGGGGACAGCACTCCACGGTGCAGGGAGCTGTGTGGATCTGCTCACTGCATGCTCAGGCAGCCTACTGCGGTTTTGGACTCTCATTTGGGATCACGTAGCCCGTGAGAAGGTGTGGTTTTGAGAGCTGCAGTGTCCTGTGTTCAAAGTAGTTTCTCCAGGCTTCAGGGACAGAACTTGGGTTTGGATCCAGAACAGACTCATAGATCTTGGGGTCCCTTTACTTTCTTAATTAAGCATTGCTGAGGAACTGCATGAGATGATTTTTCTTTTTGTCATCGTCATAGTCTGTTTGTTTTGCTTTGGGACAGGGTTTCACTTTGTAATTCTGGGTGGCCTGAAACTCACTATGTAAACCAGGTTGGCTTCCCATCCATAGGCCTACCTCTGCCTCCTGAGTGCAGTGGTTAAAGGGGTGGGTGAAATGTTTTAAGATGTGAGTTATACTTGTCAGTACCCAGTGTATTTGCAATCACAATGGTCTGTGGCATGCATTTAGATCAGGGATGATGGGAATGTTAGCTAGTATGTTAAGCTTCAAGGTCACGAGCATCCTGTCCCTAAGTTAGCACCTAGCATAAGTTGTTTTGAATAGTGTTGTGTGCGATGACTTTAGGAAAAAGTCGTTATCTGTAGGCAATTTGATCTTATCAGTTTTGTTGAAATTTCTGATTTCCAGCCAACAGGAAATTCGAACTGGATCCAAGGTGAAGATCCAATGTCCCCTTAATCTTTGGTCTTCTTTTCTGCTCTTATACAAGCATGGATAAAGAATGGCCACCTAGACTTCATCTCCCAGAGTCTGCACTTGTTTGTCTGTAATTGGAGTTGTGACTGTCCTGCTCGGCTTATTTTCGTAACCCGGAGGTCGCTTGGGTTATCCTGATCTATCCTGCTCACCCTGGGACTACTTCAACCTGACCTTTGTCCCAGCCACTACCATGGGACTACCTGGAGACAGGGAGCCTAGGTTTGCTTTGTAGAGTCCCCAAGTCTCAGGCTGTGCACCCAGCCCTCAGGAGAAGGTAACTCCACCCAGCAGCAGGTGCCCCCCGGGCAAGCTTAAGAGGTGGCCAGCGCCAGGTTGCTGGGTACACAACTCACATGCTCCTTGCATTTCAGCCACTGGGGTCTGTGCCAGGGCAAGCAGAACACACAGCCTGGAGCCGCAAGAAGCCCTTCTTTCTTGTTCCCTCGTATTAACTAACTCGGGCTTTGCCCCCTCCCTTTCAGGGAATGTTATGAATGGAATGTACAAATTCCAGCCTCAGAGCTCCAGGCCAGGAATGCAGGCCCTGGCGACCTCCCCACCCAGGGTTGCCCTTCAGCCCTTCGGCCTGGGAGTGGAGAACAAGTCACTGCTCTTCTGGCCTGTAACAGATACTTGGGGGAACTGGCCATAAGAGATTCAGGGGCAGACACCTGGCAGAGAAGTGAGCCAGGCCAGGAGCCCCCATAGCACCATGGCCTGCTATATGGCCTGGGTCACAGACCATTTACTGTAGGGCACGCACAGCCTCAGATGCATGTCTAGGAACCACTGCAGGTGATACACTAGACACTTAAAGACCCACCAACACCATAGCCTGCACAAACATGTGCGTATGCCAGGGTGTGTATTCAGAGCTGGGCACTCACTTACTAGAAGCACGTCATATACCCTCTGATGGTATAGTGGGGTTCACACCTGCTACAGGCTGTATATCCACATCACAGGGGGTATATGCCCACAGCACAATGGATACCCACAGGCTTGCACATCAGGAATGCCCCCCCCCAAGACAAACCCCACTGCTTGTATCTCCTTAGCGGATAGGTGGGTCCACAGAGGGTCTGATACCCTGGAATGACAGCCCTAGCCCCCAGGATGAATATACTAACTTCTCTCTCTGGCACAGAATTGGGTGTCCAGCCTGACCTCTCAGACCTGAGCCTTTTACTGAGGGCATGCACTAAGACAGCTGCTCAGTGAGTGTTGATGGTGATGGGGTGGCCACAGGCTCCTTGGTTTGTGTGTGTTTATTTCATAGACTAGAAGTTGTTGCCTAGAGTCATGGAATGACAACTGAGCCCCTGGGTCTGACCAGCAGGACTGACCTCCTCCACCCTGGCTCCAGGATGGCTGCTGGCCAGCCCTGGTGTTCACGCCAACTCAGCACCTCTACAGCATACTCCCTGTGGACATTGTGTTCTCCTACGGGATATGGGGTAAACATGGGCCTCTTGGCCCCACGGGAGTCAGGGCGTCCTGCCAGGCCTTTCATTCATTCACTCACTCACTCACCCATCCATCCATCCATCCATCCATCCATCCATCCATCCATCCATTCCTCTAGGAATTCCTTGCTGAGAGTCTCTGACATGTCAGACACAGCAGGTACTGCAGTTAGTCGAGACTTGGTGTATCTTGGCATCCAGCTTACAGACATGCTTTAGTTTGGTATTACAGCAATTTTGAAACTTTCTGTTTTATACACAAATCCTGATTTCCATCTTTTTACTTCCTCCCTGTTCCAGAGCTTGAGCAGTGAGGCTTCTATGCGTTAAGCTCACCCTCTCCCACTGAGCCACATCCCCAGGCCCCTCTCTTTCCCTTTAGAAATGGGGCGGTATCTACGGTTACACCTTCTAACTCTTCAGAGGTCCTTATGGCTGAGCCTCCTCATGAGCTCTCCCACTGGCTCCGTCCCACACCCTTCCTTCCCCAGCCTCATCAGGACAGTACAGCCTTTCATGTGGGAAGTCCTTGCTGGAGAAAATACATTGAGTCCCTCCAGGAGCCTACCCTACCTGCACCAACCACTCTTGGACACAGAACTGCATGTGTGCTTGAAACGGAATGAGAGGGAAGCTGATTGAGTGGAAAGGTAGAAACCTCCTGGATTCCTCATAAATGAGACAGATGAATTACATCAGATGTTGACCCGGAGATGACCAGAGAGACAACTTTCTAGTCTCCTTGCCCATGGAGAGACTGTTCTATTGCCAACTACTAAGCAGGCCTCAAGGTTACAACGGAAGAAGGCTCACAGCCTCACAAGCCACAGAGCACGGAATCCCCACCCTCCTCACGGCTTGGACACCATACTGAATCAGCTGTGCCTCCCATTAGTAGGACTGTCATCTTTGTCTCTTTTAGTGGACACCCAGTTGCTGGATGTCCCTGTTGGACCCAGGCACACTTCCTTCAGCCCTCCATCGTTGGGTCTCCTGGCTTACGCTAGGACAGTTGTCTCTTGTCATCTGTCTCTGCATTTGTGTCTGTCTTTTCAGAAGTGAGGTCAAAGGTCATAGCATGTTAGGCCAAGTTCAGAGTACTAAGTGGAAGAGCTAAAATATGTTCTAAGAGAGGTGACCACAGGTAAGCCAAGGCTGCTCTCAGAAACTCCCAGCAATTGTGAGAGAGACCCAGAACATCTTCCACAGCACACTGTGGTCCAGGCCTTGTGGAATTGGTGAGTGTCAACCAACATCCCACCCCGCCCAGCCATCCTCTCTCTGCTCCAAAGTTCACACCTAACTAGTACCTTAGGAGCACAGTCAGTTGGGTCTCTGTATTCATGGGTCCTGTATCCACGCAGTCAACAAACCAGAGATTGAAAATATTTAGGGGAAATTGCAACTGATTTAAAATTCTCATCATTCTGTAACTAATCCAGCGTAGCAAGTGTTTATATAGCATGCACATTACCTAGAGATGACAAAGTTCACAGGAAGATGTTTGAACCCTGAGCAAACATCATACCATCACACACGTCTGGTGTCCACCCTCTGCAAACACAGAAGCATGTCATTTTAAAGTACTCTTACCTCTACTTCCCCTCCTACATTGTAATTGGGGTGGGGGAGTCATGCATGTCTTGATGCAGGTGCAGGGGTCAGGGGTCAGGTTGATTTTCTCCTTCCTCTGTGTCAGTCGATAGGACTGAACTCAAGCCATAGGCTTGGTGGCAAGCACCTTTTCTAGAGAAGCCATCTTGAAAGTCCTGTTCTCTCTATATCCGAGATGAAGGATGCTATGCTCGAAGGTAGGCGGGACTATCTGGGACATGTTGCCCCACCTCCAAGCATGAATGAAGTCTTGGTTGACTGGCCTGGGCTCTCCTTAGGAAGCAGTTCTGACCCTAGGAAGAAATCCAGGTTCCCTCTGTCACCAGCTTCTCCTCTTCCCAGGAATCAGGGACAAGAAGCACCCTTGAAGGTGACAGGTCCCTGCCAGAACCCCAGTGACTCTAGCTCCATTTATCCACGCCTGTCTATGACTGAAGAATGATTCTGGACCTACCCTTTGCCGCCTCATGCCCTAGGGAATGACAGGGCCTCCTAAAAGTAGTGGCTTCCCTGTGAGGTGAGTCATGTTCCTACGTCTTCAGCTTATGAGGTGACCCTATTGCTACAGATTCCTCTCTACTTTACGAAGTCACAGGGTAGATCATATGAGCCTAGAGTCAGGGAGATACAGTCTGGGGTTATTCCTGTGCTCTGTGTCCCTGAAAGGTCCTCAGTGAGTCAATTCATTCAAGATAAGGAGGGATGGAGAGAGGAAGCTGCCTCCTGGCTCCTTGTGGGAGAACCCAGGTGTGTTAGAAATAGTAACCCCTGGGGGTTAGAAGTTTTTCCAGGATTGTCCAGATCTAGAAGCTGGACTAGGACCTTCTCAGGAGGAGCAGGTTCTCTTAGCAAGCCCCCTGTGATAGATTTCAGTGTGTGTGGTAATGAAAGAGAGAATTACTCCATTGTGTAAACATGCAGTCCTTCTTAGAAGGAGGAACAAAATACTCATGGGAGGAAATACAGAGACAAAGTGTGGAGCAGAGACTGAAGGAAAGGCCATCAGAGACTGCCCCATCTGGGGATCCATCCCATATGCAGCCACCAAACCCAGACACTATTGTGGATGCCAAAAAGTGTTTACTGACAGAAGCCTGATATGGCAGTCTCCTGAAAGGCTCTGCCAGAGCCTGACAAATACAGAGGCAGATGCTCACAGCCAAGCATTGGACTGAGCACAGGGTCCCCAGTGAAGGAGTTAGAGAAATTCTGAAGGAGCTGAAGGGGTTTGCAGCACCATAGGAAGAACAACAATATTAACCAGATACGCCCCCCCCCCAGAGCTCCCAGGTACCAAACCAGCAACCATAGAGTACACATGGAGGGACCCATGGCTCCAACTGCATATATAGCAGAGGATGGCCTTGTTGGGCATCAGTGGGAGGAGAGACCCTTGGTCCTGTGAAGTCTTGATGTAGGGGAATGAAGTCAGTGTAGGGGAATGCCAGGATGGGGAGGCAGGAGTGGGGGGGAACACCCTCATAGAAGAAAGGGGGGAGGATGAGATAGGGGTTTTGGGGGGGACCTGGAAAGGGGATAACATTTGAAATGTAAATAAAATATTTCAGCAGGAGGTGGGCTGGAGAATGGTGAGCTCCTGTGAGGAAGTTGGGGAAAGTCCAGCAGTAGTAATAAGACCACCCTGAGCATGGATTTTCTTAGGGCTCCCAGAGTAAGACGTGCAGTTTCTTCCTGAGCCCAAACTCATTCTTTACAGGAGCTTTACGCTACCGGGGTTGAGTTTTGCCCCGGGGTTTGGTAAAACTGTGACTTCTTCCAGCTCAAGCCCCTGTGGTGCAAGACTGAACCCAGGCCTAGTGTGCTCAGCTGACCTGAGCACCGTCACCCTGGCCACAGTTTGCATGAAGTCCTGGCACCTCAGTGCTCTGTGACTCCACAGACCTTCCCCACTCTGAGCCTCAGCTTCCTCGGCTGCAACGTTGAGAGTCTATTAGTCAGTCGCTTGTGTCCACACTGGGGTTTAGAACGTCCCCGCGGGGCTCCTTTACAAACTCTCGGTCCTCGCCTGTGGTGCTAGTGGAGTTAGGGCCTAGTGGAAGGGCATTCACCAGTGAGAGGACCGTGGAGGCTCCCACTGTAATGTGAGCAAAGGCTCCATCACACAGGGCTGCGGTGCTGTGCCATCTTAGCACAGGACCAGAACTGCACAGCTGCCCAACCATGCATTGACATCTCCAAAACAGGATCGAGAGTAAGCCTCTCCCTCCTGATAGCCCAAACAAGCTCCCCCCAACCCCCACTACAGCCCTAGCAAACCTCCTCCCACTACAGCCCCCCCCAACCAAAATAATCCTTCCTCCCCATACCATTATTTCTTTTTTTTTTCCTGTTACTTCTTGTCAGGTATTGGTCATAGCAATGAGAAGGGTAGCAGAAAAGACACTCGACAGGCATGTAAATCAGATTATCAGAAATACAGTGTCCCTCAAGGTTTACTACCTATCGCCTGTCCTCTCCCAGCTTCTTGGAGCATGGCCCCTCTCTCTATCTTCACAGCCAGCTGTGCTCAGTTAAGCCTTACCCCAGATCATTCCTACTGACTAGCTAAGTCTGTGTCATAGAGAGGACCCTAGTGACATAATGGGGGCCCACCCAGATAAACCAGGACATACCTAAGATCCCTGACTAGCTATACCTGAACCCACAGCCTTGGGATTCCTGTTATGTGGCAAACCTATTCCCTGGGTTGGATTAAGACGCTATCTTCTGTCTTCCACAGGAGTGAGACGTGTTTCCCATGCAAAAGAGCAAAGCCACAGTTCAGAGAGGGTAGGCTGATGACGTGACCCTCGTGGAGAGAAAGTGTGGAAAGTGCCCATCAGCCCACAGGGGCCAGAGGTCAGCTGGGCGCCAGGGAAGCCATCTGAGACACAGGTCCAGGAAAGGGGTGGCAAGCCCAGATCTGCCTGAGACCTTGCCTAAAGTGGGAGATGGGAAGGTTAATGGGGACAATAAATCTCAGTACAATTGTGTGTGCATTTTTATGGCTTCAAATTCATCCCTGTTGTGAATAGTCACAAAAGGGTTAGGCTTTTGTTTTAATTTTATTTTTAATTTTTTCGTGTGTATGAGTGTTTTGCCTGCAGGTATGGATATACACATGTGTACAGGGCTCACACATGCCAGAAGAGGGCCTTAGATCCCTTGGAACTGGAGTTACAGACTGTTTCGAGCCACCATGAATAATGCTGAAAATTGAACTCCGGTGCTCTCAACTGCTGAGCTGTCTCTCCAGCCCCCAAATGTTGACTTCATAAATGTGATCCTCTGTTTCACTTCTAAAGCAGGCCTGTGTGGGCTCCATGTCAGCTGCCAAGGTTTCCCAGTACCCTCAGGCGACTCTGCTCAGCCATGAGTCCTGGATTTGAGGGTGTTCAACTTGGGCCGCTGGAAAGGCAGAGGAAAGACCTGGGAACCCCCTACTCTGAAAAGCTTTCCAAAGACTGGTGGTCAAGCTTGACTAGACAGAGGGAGAGAATGGAGGAGGAGGTCGAAGCGGCCACCTGTGGGGAGCAGTCTTAGGCTTTGCTCCCGGTAGGGTGTCTCTGCAGGCCAGCACCTTCACACCCCTCACAGCCCTGTCAGAGGGCGGGTCCTGGAGAGGCAACAGGCAGCTCTGTCTGTGATCTGCTGAGTGTGCACTGGCCAGGCCTCGGTGATGATGCAAGCCAGTCTCCATTGTGCAACAGAGATGAAGGGTCCCAGGGAGGGCCCAGGGAGGGCCCACAGAGGCTTGGCCTCGCTTGCACATTGAGCTGTGTCAAAATCAAGCACCCCAGAGGGGAGAGTTTGGGGTTCAGAGGGAAGCTGTATTTCTTACCAGGTAGTGCAGGTCCTAGAGACCTGGAGTRGGGAGGGAGGGAAGAATTAGGAGGGAAAAAAGACAGACAGAAAGAGGAAGAGGAGGGGAACCGGCAAGGGTGGGAGAGGAGAGAGAGGAGTCAGGAGGTCCCTGGGTGAGTGCTCTCACCTAGAGACAGACAGCAAGGAGCAATGGTGGAAACTCAGCCCCAGATCTCACCCTGAGGCTGACTCTGCAGGGTAAAAATAGGTGTGGCTCATAGGACAAGGTCTTGAAGTCCCCAGCGGAGCTGAGTAAATAGTGACCTGATCCAGCCATGGAGGAAAACCAAAGCTTGTTGACTTTGCAGGCCTGCTGCTCTGGGTGCGGCCACTTGGGTCTCTTCTGCGGGGCTTCGGACCAGCCTGGCCTTGGCTCGGCTCTGATCTCAGGCTGGAACCCTGGGGCGCTGCCATCTGCCCTACAGGGTTTCAACAGACTCAGCGCTGCTGCAGCACCATGCTGCCCCCCGCTGGTCAGTTCTGTGCAATCCCGGGAGGTCTCTGATCCATGGTGCCCAAGAGGCCTGAAGAACTCCACTTGGGAGAACCCTGGAATGAGACCCTCTCTAAGCAGATGGTGTAGGTGTTAGCATCCTGTCTAATCTCCACCCCACAGTTACCTGGCAACAGCCGGGTAGGCCAGCCCACTATAAAAGAGGCTGTTCGCACCATCTCTCTCTTGCCTCTTGCTCTCTTGCTCTCTTGCTCCCCCCCCCTCCCCATTGCCTTCCCCCCTCTCTCCATGTGGCCATGGCCGGCCTCTACTTCTCTACTCTTTCCTCTCTCTGCCTTTCTCTGCCTCTACTACCCTCTTAACTCCCCTCCCCATGCCCTGAATAAACTCTATTCTATATTATACCATCGTGTGGCTGGTCCCTGGGGGTGGGGGGAAGGGATGCCTTGGCATGGGCCCGCTGAGGCACCCTCTTCCCCATACCTCACCACATCCCCATAGGACATATCTTACACCTCTTCTAGACACACCAGTAGGGAAGCAGCAGTTACATTTCACATGGGCAGTAACTGAGGGTCTGTAAGATTATGGTGGAGAGAGGAAGTCCTCGTCCCATGTGGGGACAAGTGGCAGCGTGGATGTCATGCTGTCACAGTACTGTGTGTTACTCCCATGTCTGTGTGAACACATCTGCTGCACTGCCAGCCCTGTGAGTGCAGAAACTCAGTTCCACCAACGACAGATTGGATGCTCACGGTCAGCCACTACCTACTAGTCATGTCTTTTCATGTGTGTCTGTTACGTTTCTTTTGTTTTGTTTTTATTTTATGTGCCTGGCTTTTGTTCTGCATGTCTGTCTGTGCACCGCATGTGTGCAGTGTCTGTAGAGGTCTGAAGAGGGCATTGGATCCCCTGGCACTGGAGTTACAAACAGTTGTGAGCCACCATGAAATCACACCTGGGTCCTCTACAAGAGCCGCAGAGCTTTCACTTCTAAGTTGACTGTGGAAGTGTCAGCAGCAGTCAGCACAGCTCCCCGCGACTCCCATTTGCTGCATCTCGTTAGTACTAAAGGCCATGTCCAGTGAACGGCGTGTTTCATACAGGTCAGGGAAAGTGAGTTCATACTACTCTCTGTAGAAGAGAGTCATCCTCTTTCTGTTCCGGTCATGTGGGGGTGTCTGCACTTCCATGGCCTCTGAGTAAGGTAGCGAAGGAGCCAGCCAGTGGCCAGTGACGAAAGCCCCTTCCTCTGCACCCTAGCTTCTGTCTGTCTTTCCATGAGAAGTATGTGACTGGCAGACTTAGCAGACCTGCACAGTCCTGACATGTGTGCTGGCAGTGTCCCGACTAGGCCTCCATTCAGAGAGTGGTGCTCTTGGGCAAGGATGGCTTATGTTCTCCCAGCTGAGGCTGGTCTTGGAAATTGAGATTAAGAGCCAAGCAAAGATGCCCAGGTGGTGGCTTTTCTCCTCGTACTGTGTGGAGATTGAGGTGCAGGATCGCTCCGGCCTTTGGATGCATTCTGATGTCATCCGGTTGATTTCTCTGGTTATAGAAGGAATATTACTGTATGAGGCTGCCCCCACTTGCACCAGCAGTCAAGAAAAGTTGCTCTGTTTTAATGAGACAGGGTGTCTTGATGGAGCCCTGGCTGGCCAGGAACTCACTATGTAGACCAGGCTAGCCTTGGGTTCAGAGGTCTGCCTGCCTCTGCCTCTTAAGTACTGAGACTAAAGGATTGCTCTACACACCTGGCCTATGAACCAGTTTTAAGATGAGGTGTGTCATTTATCACAAGACCCACTGAAAATGAAAAGGTTGGTGAAAGACCAGAGTTGTTAGGATCTTAAGGAAGAAATGAGTCACTTTTGCTCTGAAGACTCAGCCATGACTGACAGCTCTAAACGGAAATCAGGAAAACCCACCAGCCTTAAAGCACGGGCCCTTGTCTCTGCACAGCTGTGTTTCTGAGGACCTGACATTGTGGCACACACAAGGGATGCTGAGGGTGGCCTTCCCTTAGAGCAGAAAACAAAGTGAGCGGAGAGAGGGGAAGTGGCTTGAGGTGCAGATGGGGACAGAGGAGTCACACCCAGAGAGCCTGCTCCAATACACAATGTGACTTTGCTGTTCTGCGTGTCACAGGCTGGGATTTATTTCTCTGTTGTTTGAAGTCAGGCCAGCTTGTGACACTGGAAGTGCCAGCAGAGCCTTGTGCAAGTCCCAAGGCTTGAGCCTCAAGGGGACTTGTGGCTTTGGTGTTCACCTGCCCTTGTAACCACCATACAGTGCAGAGACCAGGCCAACTTGTGTGGATGGATTTGGGCCATTTTTTGCAGGACTTACAGCTTTGGCCTTTGCCCGCCCTCTGGGAACCTTGTAGCCACCGTGCAGTGCAAAGACCCTGCGGGCCATCGAGCTTCCCTCGATGGATTTGGGCCATTTTTGCCTCTTGTCTGTAGTGAAGAATGCTGCCATCTACTAGGAGCTGACTTCTCTCCCTACCCCTCCCTACCCCACCCTTCTCCAACTCTCCCCTCCCCACCCCATCCCTCCCCATCCCAGCAGCTCCCCTTTTCTCCTAAAGCTGTTTGTTTCATCAGATATTTTATCACAGCAGGAAGTTGCTAACACTCCTCTTTGGTTAGATTTACCCTAGTTTTCTTAATTGATGTATGAGATTTTCATTTCTGGTATTTAGAAATACAATGTCATTTTACATGTCTGTAGCGTGTAATTATAAAAAAATAAATCCATGTTATGACCGGCTAAGTACCAGCAGCAGCGGTCTCACAGGCCCCCATGGTTCCCATGGCTATCTGGCTGCCACTAGCACTTCCCAGATTATCTACCCCTGTGGGTGGCCTGCAGAAATCCGGCTACCATTCGCTCAGATCCCCTTAGTCCCATAAAATGAAAACTCCAGAGGCTTGTAATTTACCAGCCAGATTTATAACAGTAAATCCTCAACCCCCCAAAGGCCCGCACAAAGAATACAAAACTCAACTGATATCAATACAAGCTTCACACCTAGATGGGGCACACGTGCCCCACATTATTTGATTGCCCTTCTATGATATCCACAGCTACCTGTGGCTCTTTTAGCCACGTGGTTCTGGTTCATCTTCTTCCTCCCTCTTCTCTCTGTCTCCATCTCCCCCTCTCCGTGTGTCTTCCCCCAGCTCCCACCCCCACCCCCGTTCTAAAACTTTCAGCTCTGCCTCCTTCCACTGCCCAATCACAGGCTCTAGCCTTATCTGACTAAGATTTCACCTGACCTCACCTGAGACCCCCCTTTTGAGGGGGCAGGAAAAAACAGACAACAATCCACAACACATGTCAGTCTTGTGTATTCCCRAGACTCTGGCGAGTTCATTAGCTTTTATGAATTTGGGGGATTTCCAGGCAGAGTCTTGTGAACACAGTTTTTTGCTGCTTCCTCCTTTCTTCTTTTCCATTTTCTAAGACAGTCTCACTCTATAGATCAGGCTGACCTCCAACTCACAGAGATCCTCCTGCCTCTACCTCCTGTGCTGAGATTAAAGATGCACGCTCTATTCCCCAGAAGCTGTTGCCTCTTTCTTCTACCTTAGTTTGTTTTTAGTTTCTTCTGTTTTAGTTCTATCTTTGCTTTATCCTGACATTCATTTTTTATTTCTTCTTCTTGCTTACTTTCTCTGGCTAGAATTTCTAAAATAATGTTCCATGACACCCCCCCCCCCAGCTCATTCCTGTCCTTAGAAAGGCCATTCCAGCCCTCATCTCTGTGTGTGATGTCAGTGTGAGGCTCTCATAGTGCCCCCGATGGTGTGGAGGATACTCTGGTCTATGTGTACGAAGGTCCTGGGTCACTCATGTTAGTTTGAAGGAGACGTGGGTTGGTTTGGATATTTTATCAATATCTGATAGGATGGTCACCCAGTTTCCTACCCTTTATTCAGGGAATGTCTTCCATATTGATTACTTCTCTTCTGTTGAATCCTTGCTTTCCTAGGGTAATGGAACGAAGAGTGAAACCCACCAAACTTTCCACTAATGGCTTCTGGTTTTGCTATTCTGCCTAGGAAAGCCTTCAAAAAATGGCCCTGTGAGCTCAGACTTGTTAGGTGTGTGCCTATGTATGTGTCTGTGCATGTGTGGGTGTAGATGCCATGGAGTCCAGAAGGGGGTGCTAAATCCCTTGAGCTAGAGTAACAGGCATTTATGAGCAACTTGACCTGGGTGCTGGGATCAGAACTCTGATCCTTTGACAAAGCAGGAAGTGCTCTAAGACCCTGACTCAAGTCTTAACAGCTGCATGGTGTTGCTGTGTGGACACCCTACACTTTTAAGGCAGCATCTATTGACGAGTGTTAATAGTAGGCAGTCTTGGTACCTACACAGATCTCCTTTGCCAGTGTGTGCCAAGGGAATATTGTATTCTTCTTAGTGAAAGAGAACGTTCTGCCTGTCACCACCTTAATGAGTGGCTGCACTTAGTGTGATCAGTGGAGTGACATATTGCAAGATCAGAGTCCTGTGAAGTACTCCTGCCAGAAATCCTTTACCTGAACTCAATCCTTAATAGCTCTTTTTCAGTTTATAAGAGCAAGTGTGTGTGTGTGTGTGTGTGTGTGTTTGTTTGTGTGTGTGTGTGTGTGTGTGTGTGTGTGTGTGTGTGTTTCCATTGGAAAAACATCAGAATGTGAGACATTTTATAAGAAAACTAATCTCTGCTCAAGTCACCTCCCCCCCTTCTTTAAAGGCAGAGGGACTGTTCTGGACCAACAGACAAACTGTAATAGTCAAGAGCAGAGCTTGAACACCGAGAGGTTCCAGCCTTCAGGTAAATCTGGGACAGACACTTTTACAATTACTGGAGCAGCTTGAAAGGATGGGTGATCGGAGGAGTGGAAGCATGTCCGTGGGGTTGCTGTCACCTGTGGTGGTGGTGGCATAGAGCACAGTGCTCCATCAGGAGGCAAACTGAATGTGTGTGAGAGAGAGGCTTTAGCTGCAGTTCACATGCCCTGAGGATCAGCAGGAGACAGTTACAGCCATGCTTAAACCACTGTGCAGAGATGGTGTAGCACGTAAGTGTTTTGAGGACAAGTTGACTTGTCAGGAGTGTGCTCTGTCAGGAACACAGATGGCCACTGCAGTGGCTGGAATGAGGCTGTCCCCCATAGGCTCCGGCATTTGAACACATCCCTGGATGGTGGYGCTGTGTGAGGGGATTTGAGTGGTTCAGCCTTGCTGGAGGACTGTGATGGCTATTCTTGGTTGTCAACTTGACTGCAACTAGAATGAACTAAAACTCAAGTGGCAGGAACACCTGTGAGGGATTTTTCTTAATTAAATCATTCAAGGTGGGAAGATCCACCTTTAATCTGAGCCGGGCCTTCTGCTCTCAGACTTGGAAGAAGGAGGCTTTCACTCTGTACCCGCTTGCTCTCACCGGCAAGTTCATTCCTTTACTGGCATTAGAACCCACTTCTTCATGATTCGGGCATATACTAAAGACCAGTTGAGACAGCCAGCCTCATGGATTGAACAATACTGGATCCTTGAACCTTCTGTTGGTAATCAGCCAATGTTGAACTGGCTGGATCGCAGCCTGTAAGCCATTCTAATGTAATATAAAATAACATAATGTGTATCAATTCTATAAGTTCTGTCCACCTAGAGAACCCTGATTAATAAAAAAAAAACACGCCCCTGGGAGTGGACTTTGAGATTAAAAGGTTTATTCCACTTCCTGTTCACCATCTCTGCTTCGTGATGGAGGTCGAAGATCTGAGCTGTCAGCTTCCTGCTCCTGCTGCCATGTCTGCTGCCTGCTGCCAAACACTCCTACCATGATGGATTCCCCTCCTCCTCCCCCTCCCCTCCCCCTCCTCTACCCCTCCCCACTTCCCCCTCCCCCAGGAACTATAAACCAAATAACCCTTCCTTCTATAACTCTCCCCGAGCATGGCTGCTTTATCATAGCAACAGAAAAGTAGCTGATACAGACACATTTGTGTCTTTCTGCCACCCGTCGGAGTTTATCACATAAGTAATCATCTATATCAACAAGGATCCCTGAGGTCTTCTCATATCGTAGCTGCTGACAATGTCCATTCTTAGGGCACGCAGCCATTTCTCATGATAAATACTCACAAGATGGCAATGGAAGGGATAGAGCAGTTGTAGGCGTTACAGTACACCCATCTTTGTAGGTGACCAGATAAGGTTGACACACCACAGGGCAGTGCCAGTCAAGTGGCCACAGCAAGGGGGAGGAGTCTTGTGCTGGGCTGAGGAAACATGATGAAGAGTCCATCATCCTCTGACTGATCCTGTGACCCAGGCACCGACAGTCTGACGGTGGGTGTGTGGGTAGTACTGCATGGACCTGGGAAGCCGGTCATAGTGTTTGGTCTGGTACTCTCAGTGCGTTCATGCGCCTGGTTTGTCCCATAGAGTTTAATGTGCCTACATGTCCCTGATGTAATCGCTAAGTGGTGCTGGTTTTGTCTTGTTGTTTCCACACATCCTTACCCTGGGCTATGATTTTCACTGGAAAGATGATAAGTTTTTATTTGTACAAACAAGGTGTGGGGGTCACTCTGCCTCAGTGTGTCCACACTGGACAATTGTTTTACAAAGAGGGATTGCAGGGTTGCTGTTTCCACCATACATAGTAAAGGAGAGAGTAGCCCAACTGATTTCCACACTGACACTCTGACAGCGTGTGTTTTATGCAATTAAAAGTTGTAGAAATAAGCAAAAAATGAAAATATCTCTGCACATAGTGCTAAGCATCTGGTGTTTTTCATTTGTCTGGTTTTTTTTTTCTCACCAACATGATATCTTTCTTTCCACATCAGCAAGTGCCTCCTCCTTAGTATCTCCCGTGCAAAGGGTGTAAGTTCCAAAGTCTCTAAAGAGGGTTCTCATTGATTCGGAAGAGCAAATTGTTCTGCTGGAGGAGTCGGGAGGGGACAGCCTCACTCTGATCCCCGAAAGGCTGGTGATTCACCTAGAGCTGCTCACGCGAAAGTGCTGGAAGAAAATGCAGCCAGGTTTCTAGTCAGGAAAATGGGAGCAGAAAACATGTGTCTAGATCAATTTCTCAAGATACATTAAATACAAACTTAATGTATACTGCATGTTTAAAGTTATATGTAAATTTTAAATGTTTTGTTTTATTTTATGTGTATGAATATTTTGCCTGCATGCATGTATGTATGTGCACCACATGTGTGCATTGCCTACAGAGGTCAAAAGAGAGCTCGAGATATCCCGGAACTGGAGTTAAGTAAGGATGGTTCTGAGCTGTGATGTGGGTGCTGGGAGTCAAACCCTCATCCTCTGGAAAAGTGGACAGTGCTCTTAATTAATGATCCATCCCCTCAGACCCTATAAAGTGAATTAGAACTGTTAGAAGTTGCCTTTTTTTCCACTTGGTTGCATTTAAAAGAAACAAAACAAAGAGAGAAGGCCCCTCCACCATTGCCCAGCAATTCTGAGCATCCTTCTGGGCTCCCTGCTGTGGTGAGAGAGGAGGGACTCTGAGCAGAAAGGATTTTCACAGGGGGTAAAGCTCGCCACAGCCTGAAGTCAGGACCCAGGCTGCGCACACCTGTCACCAGAGCTGCCTCATACAGCTCCGTCCTCTCAGCTTCTGCCTGGAAGACTGGGAACAACGAAGCATGCTTGCCTCGTACAGYGTTGGATCGCTGTGAGCATAGAGTAACCCAAACAAACAACAATTAAAAAAAAGAATTTTGTTTCTGACTCCCCTGCCTCTTCCTATCTGGGTCCATATTGCAGTTGTTAAAAAACTATGAGGGCCGGGCAGTGATGGCACACACCTTTAATTTCAGTACTTGGGAGGCAGAGGCAGGTGGATTTCTGAGTTCAAGGCCAGCCTGGTCTACAGAGTGAGTTCCAGGACAGCCAGGGCTA
>BDUI01029361.1:3859-16474 GCA_002335545.1 Apodemus speciosus | reverse complement strand
ATACACTTCCACATCTACCCTTTTTGTGAGTTTTAGCATTAGCTTGTTGTCTAGGTCACAGGGGGGAGTAGGAGGAGAATGCTACAGTAAAGGGAGTGGCAGAGCCAAACTGTTACACAGTCCAAACGAGAAAAAAGCATTAAAAGCACAAACAATCACAACAAACATTACATTTACAAGGAAGCTCTGAGTCTCTGAGAGAGAGTTGAGGTTGGGAGCTTTTAGGATATGGGGCCATGCTTTCYGGGGGGCGGGGGGAGGACTAGGTGCCAGAAAAGAGAGAATGTCAGACTGGTTAGCGCACCCTCAGCTCACAGYTCAGCCCAGTCTGCCCATCCCTTCTGCTCACTGCTGGAGAAACTCGGCTTAGTATTCAACTTGAAGACTCCAGTTTTGGCTTAAAGGTCCTTCCTAAGTCTCCTTAGTCCTGACTGGCTTCCCCTTTAAGAAAAAAAAAGATACGCCAGGCGGTGGTGGCACACGCCTGTAATCCCAGCACTTGGGAGGCAGAGGCAGGCAGATTTCTGAGTTCGAGGCCAGCCTGGTCTACAAAGTGAGTTCAGGACAGCCAGGGCTACACAGAGAAACTCTGTCTCGAGAAAAACCAAAACCAAAACCAAAACCAAACCAAAACAAACAAACAAACAAACAAACAAACAAAAAGGATACTAATACAACTGAGATAAAGGAGATAAGCATGTATCATCCTTCTATCTGGGATGTTCTATGAAAGCAGGAGTGAGATGGTGCTTTTCTTGTGGAAGAAACAAGAGAAGAGAAAATGTGCTTTCCAGCAGTTTCTCCAAATGGCAAAAACTACAAACCTTAAATATACTAACCTGCCCTGTTATATTCACCTCCCCTGGTGCCCATGCGCTGCCGTGAGGTTGATCCTAGCCTGTCCTCCTTTGTCTGTAGTGAGCATGGCCTTATTCTAACCCTGGAATAAAGATGACTGACTTGAAACACATGCGCGCGCGCGCACACACACACACACACACACACAAAGAAAAAGTCCCATAGCTGAATCTAGCCTCAGGGCAGTAGGACTAAACCAAAAATGAGAACTAACATTTTAACTAGCTCAGAATAATCACCGGAAATGTTTCTGTAATCTGTGTTCTTACTCTAAGTTAAATTCTGATTGCTAAAACATTGACAGAAAGGTTCTAAGGTAATTGACAGGAAGATTCTGGAAAGAAGAGACATTTGATATTTTGAAAGAAGTCTCTGATATTCTAGTTGTTAAAGAAATGTATGTCAGGCTTCAGTTGTTCATTTATGAAGTAATCTTAAGCAAATTTTACATGTTTTCAAGTAGTATCTTTACTAAAACCATCAAAAGCAATTGATGCCATTATTAAGGTAAAATGTGAGAAACCTCAAGTACTTTATGTTATTCCCAATTTCATACTCACCCAAGATGAGTAGAAGGCAGGATATAGTTAAACTCAGGGCCAAAATTAACCAAATGGAAACAAAGAAAACAATACAAAGAATCAACAAAACCAGAAGCTGGTTCTTTGAGACAAACAAGACAGATAAACCTCTAGAGAAACTAACTAAATGACTGAGAGGCTATATTCAAAGTAATAAAATCAGAAATGAAAAGGGAGACATAACAGAAATGGAGGAAATTTAAAAAATCATCAGATCCTATTCTAGAAGCCTATACTCAACAAAACTGGAAAATCTGGAGGAAATGGATGGTTTTCTAGACAGATAACACAAACCAAAGTTAACTTAAGAGTAGTTAAACTGTCTAAACCCCAGTCAAAAAATGGGGTATAGAACTAAACTGAGATTTCACAACTGAAGAGAATACCTTATAGCTGAGAAGCTCCTAAAGAAATGTTCAAAGTCCTTAGTGATCAGAGAAATGAAAATCAAAATGACCCTGAGATTCTGTCTTGCACCAATCAGAATGGCTAGGATCAAAATCTCAGGTGAAAGAGTATGTAGAAAAAGAGGAGCACTCCTCCATTGCTGGTGGGATTGCAAACTGGTACAACCACTTTGGAAATCAATCTGGAGGTTCCTCAGAAAATTGGAAATAGATCTACCTGAAGACCCAGCAGTACCACTCTTGGGAATATACCCCCAAAATGCCCCACCATGCCACAGGGGCATGTGTTCCCCTATGCTCATAGCGGCCTTACTTGTAATAGCCAGAAGCTGGAAATAACCTAGATGTCCCATGACAGAAGAATGGATATAGAAAATGTGGTTCATTTACACAATGCAATACTACTCAGCTATTATGAACAAAGCCATCCTGAGTTTTGCAGGCAAATGGATGGAACTAGAAACTATCATCCTGAGTGAGGTAAATCAGACTCAAAAAGTTATGCATGTTATGTACTCACTAATAAGTGGATTTTAGCCAAAAGAAAAAAAAAGTACAGAATACCCAAGATACAGTCCACAGAACTCAAAAAGGATAACAAGCTGATGTGCCCAAGTAAGGATGTTTCAGTCCTGCTTGGGAGGGAGAAGAAAGCAATCACAAGCAGGGAGGGAGGGAGGGAGGGACCTGGGAGAAAAAGTGGATGAGGCTGGGGTGGGGAGTCAGGGGTCACGGGGAACCTGACATAGTATTGGGTGAGGGAAAAGGACTGAAGCCCTGAGGGCCAGCAGAAAGAATGAAAACAGGCAGCCTCTGGGGATAGAAGGTTGGGGGGTGTGACCCTCCAGAATGTACCACAGACCTGGGAGGTCAGAGACTCACAGGACTCAAAGGGAGGGACCTTAGATGAAATGCCCAACAGTAGGGAGAGAAAAATTATAATAGCTCACCTCCAGCAGGAAGACAGGGCATCAAATGAGGGAGAGGGGGGCCATCCCTTAGTCACAACTTTGACCTATAAGTGTTCCTGTCCGAAAGAATTACAGGGATGGAAATGGAGAGGAGCCTGAGGGAAAGAAGGTCCAGAGACAGGCCCAAAGTGGGATCCAGCTCAAGTGGAGGACCCAAGGCCTGACACTATTACTGAGACTATAGAGTGCTCATAAAAATGGACCTAGCATGACCGCACTCCAGAAGACCCACCAAGCAGCTGAAAGAGTCAGATGCAGACATTTGCACCCAACTAGTGAACAGAAGCAGCTGACCCTGTTGTTGAATTAGGGAAGGCTGAAAGAAGTTGAGGAGAAGAGAGACTTTGTAGGAGGACCAGCAGTCTCAATTAATCTGGACCCCCAAGATCTCTCAAACACTGGACCACCAAACAGGCAGCATACACCAGTTGATGTGAGGTCCCCAACACACATACAGTGGAGGACTGCTGGGTCTGTGCTCATTAAGATGCACCTAACCCTCAAGACCCAGGGAGTTTAGAGGTCAGGTGGGGTGGGGGTGGGGACATCCATATAGAGATAGAGGGTTGGGGAGGAGGAATGGCATGTGGAACAGTCAGAGGGTGGACAGGGGGCGATTATATGTGGAGTGTATAACTTAATTAAAAACAATAATAATTTTTGAAAAAAAAATGCACCCTATTATAGTCACTGTTACTATACTGGAAAGCTAAGTCAGAGTTTCCATTTGGCTCAATGGGAAATGCATCAGCTCTGGAAGCTTGGATATAAAGGAAAGAGATAAGATAGGTCCATACTGGAGGATAGCTCAGTAAAAGCCTTTTGCGTGAAAAAGCCTCGCACATCCCAGAGTAAGTGGGAAGCTATGGGAAGGCAAAGTTTGCTTCAGGCTGGTAGGAATTACAAGCAGTAAAACAAGGGCCCAATGATGTGAGTGAGGCTGGGGGTGCCAAAACTTTCCTAGAATTGTGTTATTTAGTAGAAGGTTAACAATGACTATTTAGTGATAGATAAGCCCACTCTATAAGCTCTGCAAACAAGTCTCCCCAAGGTAACAATGTTAAAAAATGACGTAAAACTCATTTTAGAAATAAGAGGGTGTACTGGCTGGTTTTGTGTGTCACCTTGACACAGGCTGGAGTTATCACAGAAAAAGGAGCCTCAGTAGGGGAAGTGCCTCCATGAGATCCAGCTGTGGGGCATTTTCTCAATTAGTGATCAAGGGGGAAGTACCCCTTGTGGGTGGTGCCATCTCTGAACTGGTGGTCTTGGGTTCTATAAGAAAGCAAGCTGAGCAAGCCAAGGGAAGCAAGCCCGTAAGTAACTTTGGGCTAGATGGTCCATTCAATGTTGAGACCTCTGTGGGATGTTTTGTCGGAGCTTAGAAGACAATGTTGAGAATAGTGCAGAAAATGGAGGCCTGGCTTGTGAAATTTCAGAGGGAAGATTCCTCTGAAATCAGGGCCATGTTTCAATTATGAAGATTCTATGGTTTTGGTTAGCTGGGGCTGAAGAATTAGCTGAGATTAACAAGATACCAGAACGACTAAAGCAAACCTTTGTGTTACTGGGACTATTGATGCTGGTTAGCTGGAGCTAAGAAATTAGCATCATTGAGGTGAAATCTTCTGGGAAGTGTTTTCTGAGAGCACAGAGGCTGTGTTCTAGTGATAACCAAGGTTGTACCTTATGCTGTAGCAGGACTTGGTACTGTGTAAGAGTGACCGAGGTGGTACTGGTTTTGAAGGCATGAAGGGGTCATGAAGAGCAGCTGAGGCTCGGCACTGTGAGAGGCTGCAGAAGGCCATTAGTGAAGGTGCAGCCTCAGTTGCAATTGATGGCCCAGGACTTGAAGGGGTCATGCAAAGGAGCTGAGGCTTGGCACGTGAAGAGAGCCTATGAGAGGCTATTGGTGAAGCCTAGTTACAGCAGAAGATAGCACTATTTTGGAGATGCCAGTGCCATGAAATGACCACCAAGAACAGCAGCAGCAGTGGAGTACAGATAGCTGGAGCCTAGAAGACAAGGTGTGTGCTACAAAGGGCAGAGCTGGAGAAGTGACCCAAGCCCTTGGAGGAGTCCAGAAGATTGTGAATTGGATCTCAGACATTGAACCATTGGAGATTGAGTTTTGTTTTGATTGTGACTGTGCCCTGATATTTTTCCCTCTTGAAGGAAGAAAGTATTTTAGTGGAGCCCACAGTTAAGAGACACTGAATTTTTTAAAAGATGTTGAATTTTAAAAGATTTTGGACATTTTAAAGGGATTGAACTTTTAGTCTGTAAAGACTGTGGGACTTTTAAAGTTATCTAGATCTTGGGGATGAATAAGAAATTAAGGGTTGAGGCTTAATAGTGATGTGTTTGTGTGTCAAGTTGACAAGGGGTCAACTGTATTGGCTGGTTTTGTGTGTCAACTTAACACAGGCTGGAGTTATCATAGAGAAAGCTTCAGTTGGGGAAGTGCCTCCATGGGACTCAGCTGTGGGGCATTTTCTCAATTAGTGATCAAGGGAAGGGGGAAGGGCCTCTTATGGGTGGTACCATCTCTGAACTGGTAGTCTTGGGTTCTATAAGAAAGCAAGCTGAGCAAGCCAAGGGAAGCAAGCCAGTAAGTAACATCCCCCCATGGCTTCTGCATCAGCTCCTGCTTCCTGACCTGCTTGAGCTCCAGGCCTGACTTCCTTTGGTGATGAACAGCTGTGTGGAAGTGTAAGCAGAATAAACTCTTTCCTTCCCAACTTGCTTCTTGGTCATGATGTTTGTTCAGGAATAGAAACCCTGACTAAGACAGAGGGAATGATTCCCCTATGGCTTTATGTCCACCCAGTTTTAGAGAATGTGAGAATAGGTTTCTGAAGGTGAACTAACAACCTACCTTTCCTCTTGTGGGATTCCCTGGTAAAAGGATCATGGGCAAAGCATCTTCTCATCCAGTTTCCTTGGTGTAGGTCAGAGGGGCCACAAAAAGAAGCTATTTCTGCTGCTGGAGAAAGGGCTAATGAGTGACTTCCTGGAACTGGTTCTCATTTCAGAATCAAAAATAGCTTTGAAATATGCTATTTGGGAATTGGGGCCTATTCATTCTAATAGCATTTGTCAGGAGCTCTTAGAAATTTGTTGAAATTCAAATAAAGTCCAAATAAGGCTTATATTATACTCATCAATTTCAAGTTAAAAACTACGCAAAAAAAACCTGTACCACAGTTACTGTTACAGTGTAAGGCACAAGATGAAAATCCTTAGTTTTCTGCTTACTGTGGTTTCTTTGAATGTAAGCCACAATATTAAATTCCTTTAAAAGTGTTCCTTCCTACCTACCTGAACTTTTCAACTGAGATTCATTTTCATATTCTAAAGTTTTAGTGTCATCAAACAGTTCTCTATCTTGAAAGTGTTGTTCCATTGCTTTTCTTAGTTGGAATGAAGTCATTGGACCATTAAGGTCATAAAGCCTGGATTGGGTGCCTGAATTTTTCCCTTTCTCTTCATTGCTATTTTAGTGAGATCTTTGACTTAGGTGTTGTAAGGAAGCTTCCTGTTTTGCTTCCATGTGATTCCATAAGGATCTTAAGATACCCCTGAAAAAGTGAACCAGGGGTATGCCTCTTTGCATTAAGGAGAAAGGGGAAGGTAACAGATGATACTGACTCAAGACCCCTGATCCACAGGCACAAGTGCCCGTGGGATCCTGGCATGGTGAGAGCTAGCAAGAGCAAGCTTCTTACCTCTGCATACTGACAGCCCTCATTTCTTCTGTTTTCCTTCTGGTTTTCCCTTATGTGTTGAGAAATACAATAACATGTAAAATATATTAAATACAATAAAAATTTGTAATGTTTTGCTAAAATTTTATTTCTGAAAAAATATTAATAGTGATTTTGATTTTGATTTGTTCCTATGCACCTAATATACACATTTAGTGGAGTTATTATTAAGACTCCTTTCCATCTCTAAATAGCAGCGTTTTCCCACCTGGGAAATGTACTTGATTTTTTTTAAGACATGATACTCCTTTATTGAAAATTCTTGCCCTCCTCTTTGGGGGAAAATATCCAGATTTTTTTGTTTAGTTTGTTTTGTTTTTATTGGACTTTATTTACATTTCAAATGTTTTCCCCTTTCCAGGGATTCCCTTTAGAAACCCCCTAAACAATCCCCCACCCCTTGCCTCTATGAGGGTACTCCCCCACCCACCCACTCCCATCCTCCTGCCCTGGTATTCTCCTACATTGTGGCATCAAACACCCTCAGATCCAAGGACCTCTTTTCCCACTGATGTCCAGCAAGGCCATCCTCTGCCACATGTGTAGCCAGCACCATGGGTCACTCCATGTGTACTCTTTGGTTGGTGGTCCAGTCCCCGGGAGCTCCTGGGGGTCTGGCCTGTTGACACTGTTGCTCCCTCCGTAGGGTTGCAAACCCCCTCAGCTCCTTCAATCCCTTCTCCGACTTCTCCATTAGGAACCCCCGAGCTCAGTCCAACGACTGGCTGAGAGCTTCCACCTCTGTATTTGTCAGGCTCTGGCAGAGCCTCTCAGGAGACAGTCATATCAGGCTTCCATCAGCAAGCACTTCCCGGCATCCATCAGAATGGCCTGGTTTAGTGGCTGTATATGAGATGGATCCCCAGGTGGGGCAGTCTCTGGATGGCCTTTCCTTCAGTCTCCGCTCCACACGTTGTCACCATATTTTCTCCTGTGTACAATTTGTTCAACCTTCTAAAAAGCACTGAAGCATCCAGATTTTGGTCTTCCTTCTTCTTAGGTTTCACATGGTCCGTGAATTGAATCTTGGATATTCTAAACTTTTGGGATAATATCCACTTATTGCATACTGTGTTTGTTACTTTGTGACTGAGTTACCTCACTCAGGATGACATTCTCAAGTTCCATGCATTTGCCTGTGAATTTCATGAAGTCATTGTTTTTAATAGCTGAGTAGTATTCCATTGTGTAAATGTACCACATTTTCTGTATCCATTCTTCTGTTAAGGGACATCTGGGTTCTTTGCACCTCTGGCTATTATAAATAAAGCTGCTATGAACATAGTGGAGCATGTGTCCTTATTCCATGTTGGAGCATTTTCTGGGTATATGTCCAGGAGTGGTATAGCTGGGTCCTTGGGTAGTACAATGTCCAATTTTCTGAGGACTTCCACTCTGGAACTGAATTCCAGAGTGGTTTTACCAGCTTGCAGTCCCACCAGCAAAGGAGGAGTGTTCCTCTTTCTCCACATCCTCRCCAGCATCTGCTGTTCCCTGAGTTTTTGATCTTAGCCATTCTGACAGGTGTGAGGTCTTACACCTGGAATCTCAGGGTTGTTTTGATTTTTATTTCCCTGATGATTAAGGATGTCGAGCATTTCTTTATGTGTTTCTCAGCCATCTGGTATTCCTCAGTTGAGAATTCTTTGTTTAGCTCTGTGCCCCATTTTTAGTAGGGTGATTTGGTTCTCTGGTCTACCTTCTTGAGTTCTTTGTATATCTTGGATATTAGCCCTCTGTCAGATGTAGGATTAGTAAAGATCTTTTCTGAATCTGTTGGTTGCTGTTTTGTCCTTTTGACAGTGTCCTTTGCCTTACAGAAGCTTTGCAATTTTATGAGGTCCCATTTGTCAATTCTTGATCTTAGAACATAAGCTATTGGTGTTCTCTTCAGGAAATTTTCCCCTGTGCCCACGTGCTCCAGGTTCTTCCCCACTTTTTCTTCTATTAAACTCAGTGTATCTGGTTTTATGTGGAGGTCCTTGATCCACTTGGACTTGAACTTTGTACAGGGAGATAAGAATGGACCAATTTGCATCCTTCTACAAGTTAACTGCCAATTGAACCAGCACCATTTAGTGAAAATGCTGTCTTTTTTCCACTGGGTAGTATTAGTTCCTTTGAAGACCCAAAAACAAACCCACACACCTCCAACCAAGGAGTACACATGGAGGGACCCATGGCTCTAGCCATATATGTAGTAATGGATGGACTTGTGGAACATCAATTGGAGGAAAGGCTCTTGGCCCTGTGAAGGCTTGATGTCCCAGTGTAAGGTAATTCAAGTTCGGAAGTCAGGAGTGGGTAGGTGGGTGGAGGAACACCTTCATAGAATCAGGGGGAGGGAGAAAGTGATAGGGGGTTTGTGAGGGTGGGGAACTAGATAAGGGGATAACATTTGAAATGCAAATAAAGAAAATATCCAATAAAAAAGAAGAAAAATAAAAAAAGAAACAAAACAAAACAAAACAAAGAATTGTTTTCCTATCCTGGGTTTTTTGTTTTTCTTTTTTAAAAATATTTTTCTTTTTTTATTAGATATATTCTTTATTTACATTTCAAATGATTTCCCCTTTCCTATCCCCCCCCAAAAGTCCCATAAGCCATCTCCCCTTCCCCGTTCCCCAATCAAACCCCTACCGCTTCCCTGTCCTGGTATTCCCCTACACTGCTTCATTGTATCTTTCCAGGACCACCGGCCTCTCCTCCTTTTGATGGCCAACAAGACCATCCTCTGCTGCCTGTGCATCTGGAGCCATGGGTAGTACCATGTGTAATCTCTGGTTGATGTTTTCGTCSCTGGGAGCTCTGAGAGGACTGGGTGACTCACATTTTTGTTCCTCCTGTGGCTCTGCAAACCCTTCAGCTTCTTGGGTCCTTTCTCTAGCTCCCCCATTGGGGAGCCTGTGCTCAGGTCAATGGCTGGCTGAGAGTGTCTCCCTCAGTATTTGTCATGCACTAGCAGAGCCTCCCAGGTGATAGCTATATCTGGCTACGATCAGCCAGCACTTGTGGGCATCCACAATAGTGTCTGGGATTTGTAACTGTATATGGGATAGATCCCTGGGTGGGGTAGTTTCTGGATGGTCTTTCCCTCAGATTTTGCTCCATCCTTGTCTCTATATCTCCTTCTGTGGGTATTTTGTTCCCCTTTATACAAAGGACCCAAGTATCCATACTTTGTTCTTCCTCTTTCTTGGGCATCCTTTGATATGTGAAATATGTCTTGCGTATTCCATGCTTCTGGGCTAATATCCACTCATCAGTGAGTGCATACCTTGTGTGTTCTTTTGTAATTGGGTTACCCCACTCAGGATGATATTTTCTAATTCCATCCATTTGTCTAAGAATTTCATGAATTCATTGTTTTTAATGGCTGAATAATACTCCATTGTGTGTATATGCTTTTCCATATGAAATTGAGAATTGCTCTTTTTATGCCTTTGAAGAATTGAGTTGAAATTTTGATGGGGATTTAGTTGAAACTGTAGATTACTTTTGGTAGTGTGATGCTTTGTATATGTTTGGCCCAGGGCATGGCACTTTTTGGAGGTATGGCCTTGTTGGAGCAGGTATGGCCTTGTTAGAGTAAGTGTGTCAATGTGGGCATGGGCTTTAAGACAGTATTCCTCGCTGTCGGGAATAGTCTTCCACTAGCAGCCTTCAGATGAAGATGTAGAACTCTCAGCTCAGCCTGCAGTCACCTAGATGCTACCATGCTCCTGCCTTGAAAATGGATTAAACCTCTGAACCTGTAAGCCATCCCCTACAAAATGCTATTTTTATAAGAAATGCCTTCATCTTGGTGTCTGTTCACAGTAGTAAATCCCTAACTAAAACAGGTAGGATGGCCATTTTTACTATGTTAATTCTACCAATCCATGAGCATGGAAGATCTCTTCATTTTCTGAGGTTTTCTTTGATTTCTTTCTTGAGAGACTTGAAGTTCTTGCCACATAGATCTTTCTCTTGTTTGGTTAGAGTTACCCCAAGATATTTTATATATTTGTGACTATTGTGAAGGGTGTTTTTTCTCTAATTTCTTTCTCGGCCAGTTTATTATTTGTATAAAGGAAAGCTACTGATTTGTTTGATTAATTTTACATCCAGCCGCTTTGCTGAAGTTGGTTATTAGCTGTAGAAGTTCTCTTGTAGAATTTTTGAGGTCACTTATGTATACTATCATATCATCTGCAAATAGTGATACATTGACTTATTTTTCCCAATTTGTATTCCCTTGATCGCCTTAAAAACCATTACAGCAGCATTTGTGAAATACAACATTTCTCAGCTCTAGTGATGCTCCTTAAAAAGGAGGTAGCATGGGGCAAAAAGGTTCTAAAATTTCCAGAAGATCAAAATGTTTATTGTAGTTTTTCCATCATCTCTTAAATAAAGGAAACAAATGTACTTCTGGCCCTGGCTTCTCAGAAAGAATTAGGGGATCATACCTTTTTTTTTTTTAATTTGATATATTCTTTATTTACATTTCAAATTATTTCCCCTTTCCTGGATCCCCCCTCCCCAAAAGTCCCATAAGCCCTCTTCCCTCCCCCTGTTCCCCAATCCATCCCTTCCTACTTCCCTGTCCTGGTATTCTAGGGGATCATACCTATCTGTAGACCTGTGTTTGAGTGGGTTATCTAGCATTTGTAGAGAGAGAGAGAGTAGAGAATTGTTCCCTACACTCCCTCCTTAATGCCATTAGGCAATTTCTAAGTGAGTATATTGTCATGACTACAGATCATATACTAAATGTATTTCTACATTTCTCATACTGTCTCCCATCCCTCCAGACTGGGGATTGAACACAATTTCATACATTTCCAGGCAAGCATCTACCTTTGGCCCTCCCCAGTCATGACTTATTTAATTATTGTAATAATTAGTGTGTTTTATGTCAGAATTCTCAGTTGCTAAACTAACATTAATTCAGTCTTTTTGTTAAGGTGAAACTGTACTATTTAACAAGTAGTAAATAACACAATGAAAATTGATAAACTTTTTAGTTTTGCTTATATATAGCACATACATTTTTAAAGAAATATTTTATAAATGTTATATGTAGGTTATCTCCCTATTTAGATTGATTTTTATATTATGTATATAAGCATTTTGCCTGTATGTACATGTATGTACCACATACATGCCTGAAGTTTGCAAAAGTTAGAACAGGGTGTCGAGTCCCCTGGGGCAGGAATTGTGTAGGATGCTGAACGACCATGTAGGTGCTGCGAACAGAACCTGAGTTCTTTGCAGGAGTTCTAGTGCTCTTCCCAGTGCTATCTGTCCAGCCACTATTTTGATAATTTAAAAAGAATTTGTTCTTATTCTTTTTATTGTATTATATAGCTGGTAGTTAATATTATAARGACCTTATTTATGTTAAATTCACAATACTGAAATTACTTTCACATAAGCTAATAAATTTGATAGATGCTATAGAATTTCTAGACACAGAATACTGCAGATAATCATGTTTTAATCTCATCTTTTTATGGCTATGGTCCTTGTTTATGTACTGGAAGAACACTAGGCTGGAGAGTCAGAAAGTCTGCATGCGACTGTCAACCTCTTACTGAGGAGTCATCTGTGACACACTGTTCTTAACCCGTGTGTCAGGTGCCATGCTGGGCACTCCATATCAGCCATCGTGATCAAGACTTACAACAAGCCTATGAAGTACATAGCCAGCCCCCAATTTGTTATGCTTTTATAAACTAGAGGTTTGTCAACCTTTGCATCTAATAAAACCATGAGCACCATTTCACCAATGACATGTTTTGTGTGCAAAGGATGTTTGTATCTGGGCACGACATTTTGAATTTGCTTTTACATTTATATTTGTGTATATGTGTACATATATGGACATGCCACAGTACATATGTAGAGATCAGAGGACAACTTATAAGAATGGGTGTCCCTCAATGGAGGAATACAGAAAATGTGGTATATATACACGATGGAGTACTATTCAGCCATTAGAAACAATGAATTCATGAAATTCTTAGAGAAATGGATGGAGCTGGAG
>BDUI01029329.1:17856-32493 GCA_002335545.1 Apodemus speciosus | reverse complement strand
CCCAACAGAAACATGAGAAGTTTGGAAACTGCAAGGTACAGCAAAGGCCCCTAAGATGGAGGGCACAGAGATATCTAGTCAGGGGCCTGTGGCTTGTGTAAGCTGTGGGCCAGCAGGATCTCTTCAAGTCCTCCCACCAAGCAGATGATCACTCATGCCCARCACCTCCCACGTCCAACATGCAAAAGAAAGTATCTGAAGTAAGTCTTCCCCCTTCTGCTCAAGTGGGAGTCCTTGATCAGAAGGCAGAACTGTGGACACAGGAGTGAAGACTCTGTCATATCCTATAAGACAAAGACATGGAATAGATAGAAGACTCCTGAACAACACAACAGTCTAAAAACCAAMCAAACAAAACAAACCAATTAGAAAAATGGGTACAGCATTCAAGAAGACTTTTGTAGAAAAGGATATATGGATGGCAAATAAGCATGTGAAAAGATGTTCAGTGTCATTGGCCATCAGGGAAATGCAAATTAAAAGTACAGTGAGCTATCTCTCCACATCTATCAAAGAGAGTTCCATAAGAGATAGTGACATTTCCAACTGTTGGCAAGGTTGCAAGGAGACCGAGTTGCTCCACGCAGTGGTGGAAGGTACTGTGAAAAGCAGTTTGGCAATTTCTCACAAAACTCAAAGTTTTTGCCACGCAACACAGAAACTGCACTCTTGGTGATGAATTCCAGAAAACGAAAACCCACATCCCTACAAAAATCTGCACGGGTGTGTGCCTTAAAGCTGTGACATTCTGTGGGAGAGTGTGCACAGGAGTGTGTCTTATAGTTGTGACACTCAATGAGAGAGTATACAGGCGTGTGCTTGAGATGTGACACACAATGGGAGAGAGTTAGACACGAACAGCATGGACCACTTTCAGTGATCAGGTGGAAAGAGCTTTCCACACCAATAAAGTAGATCCCAGAAGATTCTACTTAGGGTAGAAACCCATTCTATGAGTCCTGTAAGTACCCGTGTCTGTGGGCTGTGATTCCCACCAGTCAGGTAAGTGTTTGTATGCTAAGGCTTAAAACTTGTGGACATTTCAGGCTTGAATTGGAATTCCATTCTTCTGAAACCAAAAGAACCTATGAGTTGGTCACTATCGACCCCTTTGAGGGTCATCAGTCAGGAATTGTGGGAGGGGCAATCCCCTCCCTAGAAAACATCTTGTGGTTCCAGGGAATAATTTCCTAGAAATGGATACAGACTCCTATTTTCAGGACAATCCAAAATTTTATCTATTTGCTTCTCACTTTTCAGGAGTTTCTCTTACCTTTTTCTTTATTCACTTATCATACTTTGGGTCTATACCTTATTGTCAGCAAACTCAACAAAGATTAAAAAGTTTCCTTAATTTTTCAAGGATCCTGATATAATGTAAAGGATCCTTGGATTTTGAAATCAACCATAATTASGGACAAGGAGCCAYAGGTATCATTATATAAAACAATTTACAACAGACATGTTAGAAAAAGCAAAMTGCTCACACCAATCAGAATGGCTAAGATTAAAAACTCAGGAGACAGCAGATGYTGGCGAGGATGTGGAGAAAGAGGAACACTCCTAYACTGCTGGTGGGACTGCAAGCTGGTACAGTCACTCTGGAAATCAGTCTGGCGGTTCCTCAGAAAACTGGACAYGATACTTCCGGAGGACCCAGCCATACCACTCCTGGGCATATATCCAGAAGATTCCCCAGCATGCAATAAGGATACATGCTCTACAATGTTCATAGCAGCCTTATTTGTAATAGCCAGAAACTGGAAAGAACCCAGGTGTCCCTCAACAGAGGAATGGATACAAAAAATGTGGTATATATACACAATGGAGTACTATTCAGCCATTAGAAACAATGAATTCATGAAATTTTTAGAGAAATGGATGGAGCTGGAGAGCATCATACTGAGTGAAGTAACCCAGTCTCAAAAGAATACCCAAGGCATGCACTCACTGATAAGTGGATATTAGCCTAGAATCTTGGAACACCAAAGACACAATCCACCTACCAAATGCTGTCCGACAAGAAGGAAAGAGTGGACCCAGGTTCTGGAAAGGCCCAATGCAGCAGTGTAGGGGAATACCAGAACAGGGAAGTGGAAAGGGTTGAATAGGGGAACAGGGGGAGGGAAAAAGACATATGGGACATTTGGGGGGCGGGGAAACCAGGAAAAGGGAAATAAAATGTAAATTAAGAATATATTCAATGAAAAGGAAAAAGAAAAAAAAAAGAAAAAGCAAAATGCAATGAGCTTTTGCACAGAAGTTTCAAATTTGGCTATGTCTACTTGTCTTTCCAAAGAGAATAATTGCAGTGTGCTTACAGTAAGTGGCTTGCAATGGCTTACATGTGTGCACCTAAGGGGGTATTGGAAACATGACGGAAGCCCCAAAATGTCATCACCAAAGCAATTCTGTCATCATCAACTTTGTCATCACAAGCATTGTCACCGCCATTCTCAGACTCCAATGACTGTTTACACGAATTCACACAGAGTCAGTTGTATGATTCTTAGGTTTAACAACAAATATAAAATACATGACAAATACATTTATATAAATTAAAATAATTGGTGGAAAGAACTTGGAACCGAGATTTGAGACACTTGATCTTGTTTCAGATGTGTCAGTGACCAAGCAAGTAGTACAATAAAGTTATTTACTTCTATTCCCTCCCTTGTAAAATAGAGACGCTTATACAAATCATGATAAAGGACTGCTGGCAATGGTATCAAATCCTGATTGCCTATAGTGTTTTTTCCCTTAGAGATATACAGAAATGAAGATAAGGTGATTGCTTTTTGCAAATGTTTTATTACATCCATTTCCTGTATGTGTGAGCATGTTAGAAGATGATTTGCCAGAGCGGGTTCTCTCTTTCCGCCACATTGGTTCTGGGACCTAACCCAAACTGTCTTCACCTGCAGAGACATCTCACTAGCTTGAATATGGCAGGCTTTGTCTTGAAGATACCACTTCACAAGGAGGGAAGCGAGACGTGTACAGTAACACAACTACCCTATCACGGGCTAGAAGCCAAGGGAGGCTGGAGAGCTAGAGACATCAGAGGAGCTGTTCAGGTGTTGGTCCGTCAGTCCAGATGAACACAACACTTCACACAATTCTGTGCCTTGCTTTGTGAATGAGAAATGTAGAAATCAGAAAAGTGAAACCAGACAGCCACAGCCTCCCAGACCCTGACCTTGAAGAGTGGACACCAGAAGTTTTTCTGAGTCAGGACCACTGAGCCTTCTACTCCCTCAGAGGAGGGGACATGGTCCCCATTCTGTGACCTCATGCATTGCAGGGAAGCTGTGTGAGGTGAACACCAAAAGACAGTAAAGCCACAAAGACTGTAAGAGCCCTGGGGTTCAGGGACTTAAAACTTAGTGAAGGCTGGAGTGGGGGTGGAAACTGGGAATTTTTACGCAGAAGTGGGGAGGGCTGCAGCTTGGATCTGGAGAGGAGGAGGCATTTTCGATGTCTTGGTAAGAAAGCCCCGTGGAATCCTAAAGCGATTCATTTGTGTGAACAGTTTAATCTGAATCTTGCAGACAGTCTATTGCTGCACCTCCTCAAGGGCATGCAATCTGGTCTGGCTGTTCTGGCCCGGAATTTCTAAAGTAAAAGTCAAGAGTACCTTGCAGCCTGGACACTGGAGCCCTGGGTGTGTTTCCTCAGATTTTGTGGGTTTCTCGTGCAACAGGCTGAAGCTATTTTCACTGGAGATCATTTCCTTCTCTGCCTGTCTGAATCACGCTACCGCCATCTTTTCACAGGAGTCTTCGGAGCCAGTTTCAGACGGCAGAAATCATGGCTTTATTTTATGTTTTAAATTGCATCCAGCCCTTCGGAGTCCATCGAAGTGATAAAACTGAAATAGAATGCGCCCCGCTGATGGGTCTTTGTCACTAATGCAGTGGGGAATGGCCAGGAAGAATAAGCCCCATCGGAGACAGATGCATTCGTGTTCTGAGGCAATAAAGTGTAGCAAAAACCGGAAATGGACACTCTGTAATAAAACCTGAGGGAATCCCAGCAATTTGGTCCTTTTCTTGTACTAAGAAATCACTTTAGCTCACGGTTGTTTTTTGAAGATGTGTAGTTTTCCCCCTACCTCCTTCAATTTGATTTGCTTGTAGCTACTGCAGTGTTTTACCACGTGAAGAATGGGCATTTCAAGAAATGACCCACCTTGGTATTATATTTATTACCTCATAATGTGGCTATTGAAGTTCTGATGTTTGCACTCTAAAGAGCTCTCTGGAAAGATTTCTGCCTGCACAAGAAATACACCCTGACCAAAGCTATCCACAGGAACCTGGCAAAAGCAGACTCCAAGACTCAGCACATGCTACAACAGATGTCTTTGGATCTTTGAAATTCCTTCTTTATCTCTCCCCTCTGTTAAGCCAGGTCTGGAATACTTTTATAAAGTGATGCTTTGTCCACACACTTTCGTTAGCCCATGGCTGGAGGTTCCAGGAGTGACCTGGGCAGCTCAGCTTGCGAGTGCTTGGTACCTTGGGTAGGTCCAGTCTCGCAGGCTGCCTCTGACTCCTTGCTGCAGGCAGGAGCTGGTTACTTGATTGCTAGTAGCACTCTGCATTGAATACATATTTTCTGTGGTGACGAGGTTTGGATCTATGCACACATGGGGACTTTGGGGCCTTGGAATCCATAAAGGTCAGGATCAAGACCTGCGGTGACAACCCGTGGCAATTGCGTTCCACGCTGTCGATTTAGAACTATGAACAAAAGTTCCTAACTGAGTTGTTGACAAGGGGATCCATGGGAACAGCCAATCCACCCAGGCTATTGCAAAGGCTATTGGTTGCTCTCCACAAACTGATGGGGAGGCCCTAATGCTGAAGACAATACCTGCACAACTCGCTGAACATAGAGAAGTGGAACTTGTGCCTACCTAGAGCCTTCACCCTACAAACAGTTCATGGGACTGCAGGGTGTTCTGCAAGGTGCACTTTAAAAAAGAAAGAAAGGCAAGCAACAACACAGCTACAAACCTTTTATCTACCTGTATTTGATAGCGGCACAAAGCTTCAGGGACTAGCCAGGCAATATCTGACTGGGTCTGAGTCCCAATCTATTTGATGGGACACATCCTTGACACTGCTTCAGTGGCCAAAACCTGAGGCTAAATAGGCTGGAGACATGAAGGAAAACCTAATATTACTGTTCTGCTAAAGTAATGGAGCAGCAAAATGACTCCTGGTGGTGCTGTGCTATACTCAAAGATCAGTGTGTTGCTCACCCATCKTCAGAGAAGCGTTCTCCTGCAGAAGATTAAGATAAATACAGAGACTCAGAGCCGGACACTGCACATAGAATGAGACCTTGGCACACTCAGTCCTAAGTGGGATGTCTCCACTAATGCCCTCTCTTCACACTTCAGAGTACCTTGCAGAAAATAAGGCAGAAAGATTGTACAMCTCAGAGGGAATGGAGAACACCAGAGAAACGGGAACTTCCATACACAGCAGGACCAGTGCACACAGGAACCCACAGAGACTGGACAGGCCTGTGCCTGATGGGGTCCCAGTACTGAGAGTGGATGTGGACACAAGCCTGCATCCTGAACAGAAGCTGCCTCCGATTAATAACCATCACTAATGAAATATTAATTTTCTCCAAAGGAGTCTTACTGGGTATGCAGACCAGGCCCCAGTCTCTCTCTCTCTCTCTCTCTCTCTCTCTCTCTCTCTCTCTCTCTCTCTCTCTCTTACCCTGCAGGTTTTTCTTATATTCTATGCAACTTATTTCTTGTAATTTTCTTTTGTTCTTTGTTTTTCTGTTTGTCTTGACCTATTCAGGTTTGTTTGTTTGTTTGTTTTGTTTTGTTTTAGTGTCTTCTTTTTTCCATATCTTTTTAGATACCCCGCTGCTTTCTAATGAGCAAAANCCTATTCAGGTTTGTTTGTTTGTTTGTTTTGTTTTGTTTTAGTGTCTTCTTTTTTCCATATCTTTTTAGATACCCCGCTGCTTTCTAATGAGCAAAAGCAAAAGAGGATGTAGATTTGGTAGAAATCTACTTACAATTAAAGAAAGAAGGAAAGAAAGAAGGAAAGAAAGAAAGGAAGGAAGGAAGGAAGGAAGGAAGGAAGGAAGGAAGAAAGAAAGAAGGCAAAATCTGGATTAAGAAAAACTTTCCTGGAAAGGACTCCCTCCCTCTGTGTGTTTGCAGGGCTGATTAGCTGATAGAATCTTAATGGTTGTAAAGAGGCTGGAATGTTACAAATCCAGAGCCAAATTCTAGGATCAGTTTTAAGCCCCCTTAATAGCCATTTATTACCCCTTCTATATGTGAGCTAGCATCTTTGTAACCATTAGGTAAATCCTTTGGAATGTACAAACAGACCCCCTAGTTCCTGTCACCCCGAAGACTCAGAACTCTGTCAGATAACATCTGAAGTCTGTAGCTGAGATTTCCCAGGCCTCATGTGACTGTCTTCTTCATGTTTCCACCAACCGTTTGCAAAGAGCTTTGATTTATGATTCTCTTTGTTCCATTTTGATGAAGTTCTTGTTGGAACATGGTATGCGAAGTCACCTAAGTCCGTGTTCCTGGGTCATGGACACTCATAACGCCCAGGAAAACCTCTAGATCGCTGTGAGGAGAGAATTGTGCCTTCTGGTTGAGCGAACCAACCATGGCATCAATGGATTGATTGTGAGGTGCTCACCTGGAAATGCCTGGCACAGAGAACTCTTCAAGTTGGCAGAAAAGTGAGATTTTAAAATGGTGGCCCTTTCAAGTAGACCCTGCCTGTGTTCACATGCATGAGAGTTGCAGCCTGCACTGAATAACCTTTGGCAGGCATCCTTACAGACACTGTTTTTCTTGGTCATTTATTTTCTACTGTCCTGACTGAGAGGGAGAGAGCAAGAACTGAGGTAAAGTGTCATTTGCAGCACCAAGTCTCCAGCAGGAACCTGGGGCCCTTGCACATGCGCAGTTGAGGGAAAGTCCACCCAAGCCATTTCCCCTCTTGTTTATATCCATTGCCCTCCCTGGAACATTTGACCTCAGCCCCTTTCTCATTATGCTTTTGAAGCAGTGCTCCTGTGTCCCCAGGAAGAGCCAGGACCGGATGCTTTAATGTGGAGACAGTTTAAAGATCACCTGGCTTCAAGCATCAGCTGTATACTTGTTGAATTATTAATTCCAGAATTAACTTGCTCCAGAACAGACTGGTTGACTAAGTAGTCTCCAGACCCCAGAGCTCTCTCTAGATCCCACGTGCTGCTGGAAATAGGTAGCCGTGCCAGGATCTGGGGCAGGGGCACGGTGCAGTTCTTCTTTACCTTCACAGTTTGGCTTACTTCAGATTGTACAACACCTAATCTTGACCCTAAGTTGTCCTTGTAGTTTGGAAGTCAAAAAAGCTATTTACCTTACAAAGAAGTGAAGAGTTATTGGCTTAAAAGCCAACAAATTATGTTTAAAGCTATGCAACCCATCATGATTATTCAGATCCTTATTCTAAATAGCTATCAGATTTTCCCCTTAGGAATCATAAAAAACAACCTCTGTGTTTGAAGTTTTCTTATGTCTCAATTATGATGGTATTCTTATTTCTTTTTCTTTGTAAAGACCTAAAGATTAAAAAAAAAGCTTTAAGATAGAAATACTTGTACAGAAACGAATGAAAATAATTTTTAAGATTACATTTCCCAGTGGAAAGGCATAAAGGTCCTTTTCCTCTTTGACCTAAGATGCACGTGAGCAGCAACCTTAGCCAAGGCCTGCCTTGTCTCCCACCACCCCCATCACCCACCCCTAGTCTAAAAATATCACATGATCTTGGAATGGAGGGCATTACCTGCTCAGCACAGGCAGGGTTCATGAAGCAGTGTGTTCAAAGATGCCTTAACTTGGGCTCCCAAATAGACTAAAAGCAAGTTGAAACCTGCCGTCTCTGCCTTCATTTTGTTAATTCTGTATTGATATCATAGGTTAAGTCCTTACCCTTACACTTTCCTTTTCGGTTGCCTTGGCTCCCAGGAACAGCTGACCCTCACACCCTCCAGGTAGGGCATTTCTCCAAGAGATTGGGCTATATCCTGGAGCAGGAGTGGTCATTTCCCTAGAAGCATTCCAGAACCTCCAGAGAGGCCCATGAAACTGTAGAACTGACAACAACCACCAAGCAGACCACACAGTGACCAGGATTTTTAAAGACACAGACCTCTTGGCCTTTCCCCTGCCTGCACTATCTCTAAGGAAACACTAAGATTGTGTCAGTGACTCAGAGATGGATAAAGGGGTCAGGGACTCTCGTTCATCTTCCCAACACAACCACACTTAAGTCTCTTTCAGCTTTTCACTGTTTCTTGTTTCTTTGATTGACATATCTGGGCCAGTGGCTGAGCCTAGTTTGTTAAGACTGCTGAAGTCCTGGCTTTTATTCCCCAAACCCCCCCTTACATGTGGATGCCTAAACTAAAGCAGTTTCTTAAAGAGTAATATATRAACAGGGCAAAATAATTTCAACAATATGTTCGTGTTGCCCTATCCCTTAGCCCCTCAGGATGGTCCTTGAAGAAAGGGTAGAAAGGCTCAGAGTCAACTACACAGACTCTGRAGTTGGGTGAGAAGCAGAATCAGACTCTGTTTACTGTGGGATTGGGGTGTGCCTTTATACCTTCCACCTGTGCCTCATTGGTCCATAACTGCTCACTCCACCTAGTTGGCACCCTCTGATTGGTTGTTGTGGTCACTCACTCTATCGTCACTCGTCTCCGGGCGCCAGGCAGGTTTTATGCTTGTAATAGGCAGATGCAGCTGTTGTGCATGTGTGGGCCCCCAGCCAGGGTATTCTGACTCATTCCTCCTACACAGTCATTTAGCTTTTTAAGATGGACTCTTTGCTTTGCTTTTGTCCCAGTCCCATTCAAAATATCTTCTCTTTAGTTATGTTGAATTTAATACTGCAACTTAAAATCAGATGTTGTTATAGAACTTGCATTTGGATCTTACTTCTAATTCCTGATTCTGCCATGTGGAAAGGGCATCCTTGAATGTAAATGAGGTCCAAAGCTCTGTTTGTGATCCAACAGAAGGTATGGCATGTGACATTCATACRCAGTATCTTCTCTGGAAGGGCGACATGTGAYATTCGTACACAGCTTCCTTCCTTCGGTTTTGTTCCTCTAACTTATTTCTGCTTATTGTCCACTGGATGGAGTATAAGTAATATACATCACCATCCGTCCCTCATTCCTTCAGCAACAGGAACTACTGATTTCTCCCCAAGGGCCTGGAAGCTAGTTCTAAGTAACCCCAATGCTTTCTCTTGCTAAGCTGGCTCCCCATGCCACTGGCTGTTCAAAACACAAGCCATGTTTCCTTACATGGGCATACATCTAAGGTACCAAACACATGCCAGTATCATTTAAGATATACAAATATGTTAACCTGTTGGGTAATGCTGCCACCCCTATTTACAAAACAAAACCCAACAACAGCCACAAGAGGACATAAAGAGGAGAGCAACTGGACTACGGCCGCTTAGTTACACAGGAGAGCTCCCGGCCACACACAAGTGCATGGGCTTTCAATCCGGGCCGTTAAGCACATGATAATTTTGATGCCATGATTTTCTTGTATAGCTATTATTATTCCAGAGGTCAAGTTCTTTTGGATACTTAGAACAAAAGTAACACTATCAATTCTTTATTGCTTCATAGGATCTTTAAATTTTATTTTATGTATATTGCTGTGAGGGTGTCGATCCTCTGAAACTGGAGTTATAGATAGTTGTGAACTGGCATGAAGGTGCTGGGAATTGAACCTGAGATCTCAGTAAGAGCAGCCAGTGCTCTTAAACACAGAGTCCTCTCTCAAGCCTCATCCTTTAAATTTTAAATTTTTAATAAAATTTCTTCTTTGACAGTTTTATAATTATAATCAGCGTTCTAATTATTCTTGCATTCCACCCCTGGCGGTCCCCCTACCCCTACCTCTCTCTTCCTTATAAGCTCCATTCCCACACCCATGTCTTTTTAATTTTTCTTGTGCACTGAGTTTAACCAAGGCCATGTGACCAATTGGTCAGGAACTGTACGCAGGAGTTTAGTGTCTCACCAGTGGGTACATGGCTGAAGACAATAGCTGCCTATTCTCTGAATCTCTCTGTAGCTCAGCCAGGAGGAAAAGGGACTCCTAAGCGCCTCCTCCATCCACATGTGACTACTCAGAAGCCTATTCTTGCGCAAGCCCAGTGCAGCCATCCATGGCCTGTGAGAATTAACAGTTGCGCTAGTGTATCTTGCTGAGAAGATGGGGTTCTAAGCCTGTCTTCCTACCTTCCAGCTTTTAGGTTCTTTCGACCTTCTCATCCTTCATATTCTCTTAGTCTTGATGGGAGATACAAATGTCCCATTAGGGCTGGGATCTCAACTGACACTAGTCTCAGCACCTTGGGCAGTTACGCGTCTGTACGAACTGCAAAGGCTGTGGGTGGCATTTGTCTATGACTATAAACATAGGCGGTTAGAAAGCAATTTGACACTGTGTCAATTTAGCTAAACAGTGGTAAGTTTTCCACGAAACCCTATGACTTCCTCAGCCATATGTTTTGGTCCCAGATTACTGTACCATGCATGGGTTCCTTCCAGTGGAGAAGGCCTCAGATCCAACCAGAGAGCAGGTGGAATCCCAATCACGGTCATGTCACTATTGCGAGAGTCGCACATCCTGCCTGGCATGTTGGTATCAAAGTTCATAGGAGTCACAGCTGGGTAAGACTATTGATGTCTTGATGATGCTGTCCTCTCTTCCASCTGGCTRTGTGGCACCTTCTGGAACCGTGAAACTTGGGTAAGAGAGAGAAAGTTTCTAAGTCAGCTCCCCTCCCGCCCCCCATCTGATAGGTTTTGTTTTGTTTTGTTTTGTTTTGTTTTGTTTTGTTTTCTGTAGCCAATCAAGATGTCAGGTGTTTTCMGCAACAGTTTCTTATCCTCTAGTTCCAAAGCAATCGAGAGGATTGTCAAGGGTCTTTATTTGGGGGCCTCTGAGGTCTTCCTGGTCAACATCTTATAGAGAGGTGCCTGACACCTGGTACTGAAATTTTGCTTAGTAAACCACAGCTTCTAGAAGCAGCATTATCCAGCAGCAGAGAGTACCTCACTTCTAACTCCTTTTAAAAGCAACATTTTTAACTTGGGTTACCAGATGTGGATTTTCATATGGCTGTTTCATAAACCCTTTGTTAGGGTGGATCCCTTCCCGCCCTTGTCCTCCATTCCTACAGTCCCTGCCTTGCGCAGACCTCCCATCTCCCAGCATTCTCCTCTCTATTTCCAGTCTGATCTATTCTTCCTTCCCTGGGAAAATTGCCTTCCTCCCGTGGACCCTTCTAGCTCCTAGTTCCGCAGGTAGTCTGCATAAACACACGTAACTGAAGCTTTGAAGCTAGGATCTACGTCCAGTGAAGGACAGGCAGTGTTCCTCTTTTGCAGTCTAAGTTATCTCACTTGGTAATATTTTTTCTACTTTCAAACATTTATTTGCAAATTTCCTAATTTCATTTTTCTTTACAGCTATATAAAATTCCTTTGTGTATATGTACCATGTTTTGATTATCTATTCATCAGTTGCTAGCTATCTAGGCTGATTCAGTTTCCTACATACAAGAATAAATAATAAACAGAGCAGCCGTAAACACGGAAGTGCATGCATCTCTACAGGAGGAAACAGACATGTGCATGCCTCTTTAAAGAAGGATATAGATCTTCGGATACACGCCTAGGCGTGTTACAGCTGGCTCATAAGGTAGTTCTGTTCCTAATTTTTGGAGAAACCTCCAGATTATTTTCCAAAGTATCAGGACTAGTTTACACTCCCACCAGCTGTGTATAAGGGTCTTTATTATCCCACCGTTATGCCAGCATTTACTGTCATGAGCTTTGATGATGGAAAAGTAGAATCTTAAAGTTCTTTTATAAGATTATTTAGGTTTATGGATTTACTTCCAAAGAAATTTTTATCAGCTCCTCRGGACTTCCTCCTCTAATTTGTAATGAAAGGTAACAGGGTTAAGGAAAGGGGGGGCACTATCAGCCAGGGAGATGGTCCAGTGAGAAGAGGCGCTTGCACACCAGGCTGCTGACATGCATTCAATTCCCAGATCCCACAACTGATGGACTACAGGCTGCTGATGGAGGAGAGAAGGAAAAGGGAACCCCCATTGCAGTTGATGCTTCATGCTAAACACAAAGGTGCTTCTAAATATGCAAGTGCTGTACTTTCTGCATGATGTATGTARAACTGAAAATTTTCTCTTCAGAGAGACACTCCAGTGGATAAGTCACCTCTTTCAACCACCATCTCCCAACAGAAACAAAGAAGCTGTGCTTGAAGAGGATGCAAGAGGAAGCCAAGGTGGTGGTGAGCGACTATGCATCTATTTAAATTAAGTACAAAGAAGCGAGCACAAGAAATTTCATCCATCTAAGGACTAAACCCTCTGCACTGTTACATTGGTTCTTAAATTAARATTAGAAATTTTAAACTTATTACAAATCTAAAGRTGAGAGCAGACCCAACATATTTGACAAACAAGCTATCTCACGTACATTTATCTAGTGTATAGCTACATTTGCTTTTTAGATGCTAGATTTATAACTACCTTTTTAGTAGCAAAAGATACTGTTCATTGTTCAGAAACAAATAGAATGTCAGTTTGTCRGTCAGTCTTATAGCTTAGGCTTATTAGTTTTGGCTACCATTTTAATAAGCTGGGGTTTTCTAACCCGGCTACAATCTGTCAATACAGAACATCTCTGCAGTGATTCAATGTATTCTTTTTAAATTTATTTTTCTTTCTCATTGTATTGCCTCAGTGTAATGCTGAATAAAGTGATGAGGGCGGTCCTCTTGCTTGTGCACACACCTGAGGGGAACAGTCTTTTCTGTCCCTACAATTTTAGGCGTGGCTTTTTGTCCACGGCCTTCCTCAATCTGTATTCCCTTTTCTGACAGAGACTGACTTGTCAAGAATGGGATGCCATGATTTAGTCCCGGTTCTCTGTCATTTCTGCTTCCTTCTGATGATCTGCTAAATGGCATCCACTGGATTTCGATTGTGGCCATTACGCATGTCCAGGTTGGACTCTTTTATTAGTCATGAGGTGTGATCCTCGCTGTGTCTTGCTGGATTCAGAGTGTTGATCTTTCTTATTAGAGATCTCCCATGTGTGCTCACGAGGTTATTGGATTGCAGTTTTGTTTTAATTGCTTTTCAACCTTTGATACCAGGATAATGTGGGTCTCAAAAGATAAAATGGAAAGTTATTCTGGATTTTTCTAGTTAGAATTTCTGGGGAATTAATTTTTTTCTTTTTTTCTTTTCTTTCTTTTCTTGGGGAGGGTATAATTGGTAATTTTTTCCTTAAGCGATTATTAGAATTTGCTAGTAAAAACACCTTTATTTGAGATTTTCTTTATGCGGTTTCATTTCTTTCTACACACAGCTTACTTGATACAGGGCTACTGGTTTACCATTGATTTCCTGACCAGTCATGACTCGCTTACATCTTGGAAAGGATTCTCTTGCTTCTAATTCATTGAACCCTTGATTAAACATTACTTTTCCGCACACTTACTAATTTTAAAATATTTGCCTGTATATACGTACGTACGTACGTACGTACGTATGTACGTATGTATGTATGTATGTATGTATGTATGTATGTATGTATGTATGTATATGTGTGTGAGAGTGTTTTATTTGATGTGCATGAGTGTTTTACCTGCATTTATGTGTGTGTACCGTGCACATGATTGGTTCCCATATAGGTCAGAAGAGGGGGTCAGGTCCCCTGGACCTGGAGTTACATATCGTTATTACCCACCATGTGGCTACCAAGAACAGAAGAAACTCAGATTCTCTGCAAGCACAGCAGCGCCATAGCTTCTGAGCCTCTCTCCAGTCCAGACTTATTTTGGTGATGTTCTGTGTCTGGTGAAATATTACTTCTTCCTGACATTGGGTTATTTTACTTCCCACATTTTCTCATGATAAGTCCAACTAAAAGTGTGTCAGTATTACAGATTTTCCRGAAGAATCACCTTTTAATTTTGATTATTTTCTTCTCTGTTTCTAAACTTTTGATTCAGTAATTTCTATTCTTGGTTTTATAGTGTTCCTTCCTTAKTGTTGAGTAAAGGGCCTGACTTAAATTTTCTTTTTTTTCTTCTATTTTCTAAACTGTGTCCATAATCTATTAACAAGTGATAGTATTCTTATTTTTTCAGTTTCTTCAGCTTATTCTCTTTATTTTCCTGGATCTTTTGGGAATTTGGCTTGATGCACTTTATAAGCACTACAGAATTCTACGYGTTTTCACACAGATGGATAGAAGCTTCCGGCCACTGGCCATGACATTCCAGTGGCAAAGTGACCTTTTTACCCACACCATCCAGTGGCTTCTTCTGTAGGCAAGTCTGCCCGGGAGCTGGCCCCACTGCCTTTCTGACTCACTTGTTCAGATTTTGGAAACAGAATTTTTTGCCACGTTTTACACAATCAGTCCAACAGAAAAATTAAACCCTCAGTTTCTTCAGCTCCTTTGTGCCTTTGAGCTGAGGACGGTGCCGGTAGAGCTGCTTACATTATT
>BDUI01029265.1:12442-29684 GCA_002335545.1 Apodemus speciosus | reverse complement strand
TGGTTCTCTATGGTGACCTAGTTAGGCTACTAGCTCCAAGATGGTGGCAGGTCTCGGGGCTCTGTCTAACCCCAGGATTCCCTGCTGGATTCGGAGCTTCCCTGGCTGGACTGTTGGAGCCTAGAAGGTGGTGCCCTCAGTCTGCAGGGCTTCGTCTGATTGAGCTGCTCCCGCCAAGATTGTGGGGGACTGTGGGGTTCTGTCTAACCCAAGACATGTTTTTCTAATTACTCAAAAATCATTGGAGTTTTTATGGTATTTTATGGAATATGTAAATGACTTTTGAGAATATAGTAGTATTTATAGTATTAATTCTGCCAAATTATACACATAGAAGGCTTTCTGTCTCCTAGTGTCTTAAATTTTTCTTCACTATCTTAAAATTTTCATTTTAGGTCTTTTATCTCCTTGGACACATTTATTTCCTTGATATTTTTAAGAAGCTATTGTAAATGATATTTTTTTCTTGAATTCTGTCTTGGTAAGTTTGTTACCAAGTTTGTTGCAGGTATAGAGAGAGGCTATCATTTGGTATGTTGAAATTTTTAAATTGTTTGACTTGGTTAAAAGTGTGCATAAATTCTAGTCATTTTCTGGTTGAGTCATTTAAATATAGCATTGGATATCTGCTAATAAGCACACTTCTACTTCTGAGTTTCCATTGTGTAATGTTTTTTTCTTATTGAATTACAGTTTTGAGAGTAGACTATATTGGCTTCTTCTTGATTTTAGAGGAATTCTTTTCAGTTTTTCCCCAACTCAGCGTAATATTAGCTACCGGTTTATCATACATAGCATTTTTATGTTACTTTTCTTCCCTCATTTTCTCCAGAGCATAATGCCATGAAATGATATTAAACAGTTTCAAATGACCCTTCTGTCTGTAATGAGGTGACCATATGATTTCTGTCATTAAGACCACTTATTATTATTATTTTGTTATTATTAATTATTATTAATTTGTATATTATGACATAACTTTGCATTATTTGTAAAAAGCAACTTGCTCATAGTATAATTAATATCTTTGTAATCAGTTCTTGAATTCAGTCTGCAAATACTTTGTTGAGAAGTTTTGTGCCTGCATTCATAAGAGATGCTGACCTACAGTTTTCTTTTGCTATTTTCTAGCTTTATTATCAAGCATCTACTGGATTTTAAAAAATGAGCTTGTAGTGTGCAACTGTGTATTTAAATGCATAAACAAAATTGCATATATATACAGAAATGAAAATATTTTAAGATATAAAAATGTAAAAGCACACTAATGTATGGGAGAAAATGTGATGTACAGGAAGCAATGCTACCCCCTAAAAAGATGAAAATGATAAAGTGCTAGAGCAAATTTGTTCTGGGTCTTTGAAACTTGTGGAGAAGAGTTAGTTGAACATATGTTTTGTAGCATGATTTGTACATGTGTTGTTTCTGTATTAGACAACTCTCCAACTGTCCATGACAGTTGCCTACATTCATTGGTATGCAAGGCCATATAAGACATTCATTTTGTTACTTGTTTTCTAGTTTTAATATAATCCTTCCGATCCTTCTTTTATAGACTTTTCTTTCTTGTTTAAGTGGTTTACTTAATTACCATATTTTTTCTTCTTTAATATTTTTTGGTTTGTCTAGTGTAACTTTTTCTATGTGAATACCATTACAAATACAAAAATCATCTTTTGATTATAATAAGCGATTTTGAAGAAAAACTAAACATGATGAATAAAAACTAAGCATTATTTCTGTTTGATTGCTTTAGATTTTTTTATTATGTTTTATTATTTTATTTTGGGTCTTAGTATGTAGTACAGACTGAATTTGAACTAGGTAGTGAAAGAGGACATAAAATTCAAGATTCCCCTGATTGAGTCTTCCATGCACTAGAATAACAGATATGTACCATTTCATCAAGCTAAGTCACTTCCATCTCTTTTGTTACATTTTTTCTGTATTAGAAAGCAATAGTAGTTTCTTCTTTTGCCCAGCAAAATATGTGATGAAAGCATTTCGCAGGTAAAGAAGGTTTATGTTGGTTCACAGATCAAGGATGTAGAACATCATTGCAAGTACAACATAATAGCAACTGGTCACATTATGGCCATCACAAGGAAGCAGAGAAAAGAATACTGCTCTTCAGTTCACTTTCTACTTTTACTCTATCCCATGGAACTCCAGTTTAGGAAGCATCTTCCTATTCACATATACCAAATCTAGAACATCCTTCACAAACCTTCTCAGAGGCTTATTTCCAAGTAATTCTACAGCCTGTCAAGTTGTCAATCACATTAGTCATCACAAACACACTCCAAGCTCAAGTTTTTCTGATTATTCTGTTGTTTACAATGAACTAGGAGAATAGCTAAAAATTATAGTCTGTCTACACAAATGTCCTTATGGATGGGGTTCTCCCACATGTCTCATCTCTACTGGCCAAATATCTCTTCTCCAAGATCTAACAACATTCCTGTAGCCTTCAAATCCATCAAACTGTGTCATGCACTAATATCCATAGCCTAACAAAAGCAGCACAACACTGTGGGAGACTGATGTCATTACAGAACTCAACAAGGCCACATCAGCCACAGATAAGGCTAACAAGTCTAATAGCTTAACTTGGGGTTTGTCCAAGAGACTGCATGTTTTCACAGACCCCACCCTAAAGATGAAGGTTATCAGTGTAGACATTTTTTGCAACCTATTCTTTTAATTACTTTTATTTTTCAGTCAAGCTGTTGTACCTCTCTTGGTATCCCCTCCCACAGTTCCTCATCCCATTCCTCTTACCCCCTATTTCTAAGAGGATGCCTCCAAAGGCCTCCCCACTCCCTGGGACCTCAAGTCGCTCAAGGGTTAGGTGCTTCTTCTCCCACTGAGGCCAGACCAGGCAGTCTTCTCCTATATATTTGTAGGGGGTCTTCTATCAGCTCATGTGTGCTGTCTGGCTGGTGTGGCTCAGTGTCTGAGAGATCTCAGGGGTCTGGGTTAGATGAGACTACTGGTCTTCCTATGGGGTTGCCCTCCTCCTCAGCTTCTTCCAGACTTTTCATAATTCAACCACACAAGTCCCTGACTTAAGTACAATGATTGGGTTTAAGTATCTGCTTCTGTCTCAGTCGGCTGGTTGTTGGGCCACTCAGAGGGCAGACATGCTAGGCTCCTGTCTGTAAGCACACCATAGCATCAGTAAGTATCAGGCCTTGGAGCCTCCCCTTGAGCTGGATCCCAAGTTGGGCTGGTCACTGAACCACCTTTCCTTGAGTTTCTTCTCCATTTTTGTTCCTGCTATTCTTTTAGACAGAAACAACTCTGGGTCAGGATTTTGGACTGTGGAATGGCAACCCCACCCCACCCCCGACTTGCTATATATGTATCTTTCTACTGAAGGTGGACTCTCCCCACCATAGGGCATTACATATAAAGTTCCTCCCTTTGATTCTTGAGAGTCTTTCACGTCCAAGGTCTGTTGTACTTTCTAGAGTGTCCCCGCCCATCTCCTACCCCCCAAGGCTGCATATTTCCATTCATTCTGCTGGCCCTCAGACCTTCTCTTCTTTCTCCCCCAACCCCATACTTGATCATCTTCCCTTTTTTTCTCTCCCCCCTCCTCTCCCAACCATGTCCCTCCCTCATTCTGCCTCCCAGGATTATTTTCTTCTCCCTCTCAGTTGGGATTGAAACATGCTCACTTGGGCCCTTAATTTTCTTGAGTTCTGTGGATTGTATTCTAGGCATTCTGTACATTTTTGGCCAATATCCACTTATTAATGAGTACACACAATGCATTTCCTTCTGGATCTGAGTTACCTCATTCAGGATGATATTTTCTAGATCCATCCATTTACCTGCAAACCCTATGATGTCCTCAAAACCAACTTTTAACAAACCTTCAACCTCTCCTCTATCCAACCACCCAGAAGAAGTTCTGGAAGAGAAAAGTTTTTAGGATATGGGTTAAGTGGACCTATTCAGCAATAGTTGTTTGGGAGTGAGCTCGATCTTCTTTGCCAGCAGTTAAGTCCTGAAGAAAACACCAAATACAACTCAGCAGCTGCAGAACAACCAGTCCTCTGGGCAGGCAGATACTACAGATGAACTGACAGCTATATTGCACTCCTTTCTGCAGGCAGACATCAGGCATGAACCAGCAGCTGTAGTTCAATTTTGAAAAAGCTTTCGGTCTCACCAATCTGCCTAAGCAAGGCCGTTGAAGCAGTTCTAGGGCAGCTTTCTCTCAATGGTGTCATCATCATCATATGTTGACTTCAACAACACTATGTAAAGTGAATCAATAGTTTTACTTTTAGCAAAGTATAGCAAGACAGAGGAAATTAAAGCAAGGTTCAGTACTCATCTCCCACTGTCTGTGGGTCATATTTATACTCCTTCATCAAACATCCCTTCATGTGTTTGCTATATCAAAACATTATTTCACCTGTGTCTGCTTCAGGAAAACTGTCTTTCATGCATTTGCTTTATCAAGATGTCCTTTCACCTATGTGCCCCAGCAAAACAACATTTGACATAACTAACTTTCCAAAGAAACTAGAAGTTTCCACATCACATTGGGATCTTCTTTGTCTTGAGTTTCATCAACCAAGCACAAATTCTACAGCAAAGTCTTGTCCTGTAACCCTGCTATCCAAGATTAGGGTAGCGTTGGTGAAGGCACTCATTTGGACACCTAGGCTTATGCTAAGCTCAACTAATCTTGAGTTTCACCGATACAGACCAATGCTAAGGTGAATTAATCTTAAATTTCATAGATTCATGAATCCACAGAATTAATCTTAAATTTCATAAATTCATGAATCCACAGAGTATCAGGAGTACACCAAGTCCCATCTATCATCAATGTGAATATGTTCCACCAGGGAGCTAGACATTGTCTGATAACAGTAGTTTCAGTGCTTTCAGTAAACAGTCTCCTGGTGATACCTGCACTACCTCAAGATGGGTGGTAGGAATAATGCCTTGGCTACCAAGACTAACATTACTGATCTTGACTGTTTCTCAAAGTTGTAGGAGCCTGCAAATTTTCAGTACAATGACAGGTGTTTTCTATCTAGGCCCATTCCATAGGTCCACATGGTAGAACTCAAAACTTGTTTCTTACTAACATGAAGAGCATTGTCTGATACTAGTACTGAATTAGAGGCTTGATTTGTGAGCTCTTGCCTCTGTATCTTGTCTTCTACTCAGTGCTAGACCTCACTGTAATAGAGTGAGAGCCTCAGGACAAATACATGTGCAAAATACTGTACCCTGCTCCCCAGTGAGGGGACTTTCCTCAACTGCTACTTGTGGGCATAATGTTTTGTATGTTGTGTAAAGTTTATCCTTCTATTATTAAAAGCTTATTTCTCTGCCCTCATATCTTATTTCAATCTTGACATGATATTGTAAAGCTTACACCAAAAATCTCCTGTCTCAAGTTTGTGTAAACAGTTCTTTCCATTTATTCTCCGCCTTGTCTTGTCAATAAATGCTGATTATCCAATGGCTGGACAGAAAAGATAATAGGGTAGGACATCTACCAGCAGAAAAGAGAGAGAGGGAGAAGAGGAAAGTCAGATCCACAGCAGAATGGAGGAATTTGACCTATGAAGAAGGGGTCCAAACACCCAGATCAATAATAATAATCAACTATCATGGGATGGGGCTGAGAGGTAGCCAGATTTTCATACAAGGTAAAGATAGATTATCTAACTGCTTATCTATTGAGGTGTAGCTTTGACTAAACCTTATTTCTTCTACATGGTTATTGGAGAATAGCATCAGGTAAAAATTACAGCTGCCGTATTAATTCACTGTTATGTTTATATTAAGAATATTTCATTTACAGCATCTAGCTATCAAAGATGAGAGATTCGTTGTTAGCACCAGTGCTCCAACATGTGGCTATAGGCCTGATAATCTGAATGCTGCTGCTTTACTGAAAGCCATGTCTCATCATATCCAGTCTAGTACATAATATTGAGTTTAAGATTTGGAGTTACGTCTCTATCCCTATCTCAGGCATAAATCCCCTCCCCTAAACGCTGAACTGCTTGTAGTTGAGGGAGATAGGATATGGTTCTTTCCTCTTTCTTTCTTTAATGTCTTCACTTTGCCATACTGAGAGCAGTCACTATGATATCTCCACTGATTCTTTCAGCTTGCACAAAGGAAGACATATGGTATATAAATTTTGTGACTATGAAGAGATATTCCTTAAAAGAACTTACTAAGCTATCATCTTATTTATATCCTGAATTATTTTTAATTATGCACTTATCTGTGTATAAGTGTGGATATGTACACCTAAGTGCAATGTGAGCTGATTAATGTTAATGCTGGACACTGAGCTCTGGTGTTTGGGGATAGCATTATGTCCTCTCAACCACTGCTGAACCATCTCTCCAGTTTCTGTTTTTCATGTTACAAAACTCAATCTCAAACCTGTGCCAACTAGTCTAGTTTCTACATAGATCCTTTAGTCATTTAGTAAATAGGCAAATACTGTCATTCCAGGCACAGTAGTAGTAGCAGGAAATAAAATAGGCAAGTATAGTGAAAAGGTCAGTCTGTAAACTACAGTGAGCAAATTGATTTTTTTCTTGGTTTTCTATAGTTCTGGTTTATAAATAAAAGCATTTTTATTTGTTTATTTTTGAGATTATAATTACAAAATCTTTCCTTCTTCCTCCCTCCAAACACTCCCCCTCCTGTTCTCTCTCAAAATTCATGGCCTTCTTTTTCCATTAATTCAACAAACTTTTTCACAAATATTTGCCATGATCGTTGAAATATTGTTCATCCAAATTAAGGTAAATGAAAAGTGAAAATCCATGAAAGACACTAATAGAAATTGGTCAAAAGATTTAGTAGATCATTTGTTAAAGAATAATTATGGTGGCAGTGTTTGTATAAGAATTCTAGGAAGTTAGAACATTATGAGGAACAGAATACTTGTTACAGGTGGGACGTTTTGTGGGACACTTCAGTGATGCCATCTCTGTTATTAAAAGTGTAGCTGATCTGGTCTCTGATTCCAAGTGTCATGACTAAATTTTTACTCCCCCTTACAATTTATTTTTAAATTGATAAACTCACTGTGGTAGTACTTGGCAGTAGAGGTACTGAGAAGAAATTTTGTTTACATGTGGTCCTGTGGATAACATTGTCATGATGGGATCCTCTTAAGAATAAGAATACAAAGTAGTTCCTCTGTCAGGTAAGAGGAAACAGTTGTATTTCAAATCAGAAAGAGAGCTGTAACCAAGAGATGAATCAACTGGTACCTGTAAAGGCTTGATCCAGCATTGTAGTGGAGTACCAGGACAGAGGAGTGGGAGGGAGTGATTGGGGAGTGGGCCGAGGGAAGAGGGCTTATGGGACTTATGGGGAGGGGGGAACCGGGAAAGGGGAAGGCATTTGGAATGTAAACAAAGAATATAGAAAAATTTTAAAAAAKATTCTAGCCTCTAGAAATGTGTGAAAATAAGTACTAGTCTTTGGTAATTAAGTATAGCAGATGCCACAGGTAAAGATATCAACCTAAAATGGCAATGAACATCATACCTTCAGATTAAATCGTTTCAATGTTAATGAGTTATTTTAGACTATTATCCTGAAACATTATAAGCATTCAATAGCTCTTCTTTTGTTTGGGGTCTTACCTTGAGGTCACAACTTTACTGCACTTAGCCTCAAGCTTTTCCTTAAACATTTTATCTCCTTGATCATTAGATTTAGCTCTATTGCACTTTCTGGTGTTCCTTTTCACCACACACTACACATTTTGTATTTTTTCTTGTTTAGCTTGCTAACTCACTTTCATTATAGATCTGCATATTCGTTGTCACCAATAAAGCAAGTAACACAGTAAATACTAGACTGTTTGTTTGTTTTTAGCTCTTCTGCCAACACAATTATCCCAAAACTCTTCAATTTAGTTATAGGCAGATAGTTTAGACAACGGTATAAAACAGCCACATTCTTTGCCAAGATGTCACAAAAAAATCATCTCTATATACACCACTTATTCCTATACTTCTCCTCTAAAACTTCATGAGCCAATCCACTGTCACTATAATCTACATTGCTCTGAGCAGCACTGTGTTCCCTGTTCCTATGTGTATGGCCAATTAAGTCCCACTTAAAGAGCTCAACTGCTTTCCTAATCCAAAACAAAAGAGAAAAAAAACCAGTGCTATATTCCACCAACAAGAAGAGTGGTCAGGCTTGTCTAAGTAAGAACTCTCAGCCACCTCTCTAGCGCCATGTCTGCAAGCATGCCATCATGCTTCCATGATGACAGTGAACTAAACTCTAAAAGTGTAAGCAAGCCTCAACTAAATGCTTTTCCTTATAAGACTTGCCAGGGTCATGGTGTTTCTTCAAAGCAACAAAACATTGATTAAGATAGAAGTGAACCTCAAGAAAGTTTATTTCAGGAAACTTCCTCTCGTTGTTTTGAGGCAAGTACCACCTTGGGACATAGGTTATAGGAAATCTATCAATGTATTTATGTGTAATTTCTCCATAGACCATTCAAAAACTTCCAAGTCTTTATCAGATCTTTTAAAATTTGTGGATTCTTCATACTAGCTATTTCAGCAGACATCATTTGTCATAGTAAGAATATTTAGATTGCTAACTGTGACAAGTAATGAGATTTATTTTATCCCTACTTTGTCTAATTAGCAATTCTAAAGTGAATGTTTCCTTTATGGATTTTGTTTTGAAAGAGAGTTAGGATTTATTAAAGGTATGTTAACATAGTCTAAAAATGAGGATTAGTAAAGAGGGGTACTCATAAAGAAATATGCACCCAACAATGTAAATATTAGTTTCCTTAAATAGTTTCTTCATTTGTATCTATATATTAAAGAAAAGTTTAATGTTGTAAAGTGGCTAGAAAGAAAATGACAAATAAATGTATTTACTTAAACAATGGTACTTATATTGATTTATAAAGTAAATATTCTTTTTTTTCCTATGCAGATTCTATATTTGTTGCATATGAAGATTATTTCCATTTTATTCATTTTATATTTCTCCTTTCAATTATTTCCTCAAAACTACCAGGTCAAGACATTTAAAACATTCCCCATTGGTATTTCTATTAAAAGAATCCTCCCACAAGCTGAATAACATGTAGCATGTCAACCTTTATTCCTAGGATCAGAATAATAACTGGGCCTATGGTAATTGGTTGCTAGAAACAGAACTTTAATGAATTATTCTGGAGGACTTAAAAGCAGGATTTGTGTATATGCTGCAGACCACATACCAATTCTAACATGCATGATGCTACATAACACTCTGTCTATGACAGTAGGTAGTGATGGTGGTGGTGGTGATGATGATGATGACAATGGTGAGGGGGTGATATTATGGTTCCAGGATGATATGCATCATGAGTCTATCAAATCACCAAATAGGTAGTATATGGGAAGCTGATAATTTAATTTATTTGAGAAGAATCAAGTGGGCTGGACCTCAGAAGCCTTGAGTACTAATGCTAGTCAGATCACTAAGTAATTTCAGAGGAAATTTCTGTCCTTCTCTTTGGGAATCTACTTACCATGTATAAAATAATAATGTTGGATTGAGGCTTTGATTTTGAGACTAAGACTACTCAATTATTTGCTAAATGTAGAAAAGGGAGCAAAGGGAATCTTTATTCTGTCAGTTATATCAAAGTGACTCCTACTCTTTTTTTTTAAGAGTATCTGTTCACTAACACATGAGCTCATGTGCATGCATATTTAAAAAATAGAGAGAGAAGCCAAGTGTTTAGTTTTCTCCATTTGCCAAATTGAAAAATTCAACTAGACTGTCCACACAGGGCTTTAGGTCTGTGTTGTTTAGAACTTTTCAATATCTAATATAGAAAAAAAATGATCTTCCAAGGGCATGTAACAGCTAGTTTATTTGTCCTCTAGAGAAAAATTGCTATTTGATACTGTTGTCATGTACTCATGAAAAGCATCTAACTCCATCTTCTTGAGCCCTAAGAAACAGCACCTGGCCTAAAGGAAGAATGCCAGCCACTACTTGGGGAAAGGCCCCGCTGCTATTTAATCTCCAAATGACAATGCTCCAAGAGTATTCAATAGGTTTACTAAAGCAGAGTTGAATTCTTAAAGGAAAAGAAAAGAACCACCCAAGTCCTTAGGAGTCTGACCTTTTCCTTTAACTTTTTTTTTAAATCTACTCAAAGTCTGTTTACTAGAAATTTGAACCACTTGCAATAATACAGGAGAGTTGTAGTTCAGCAAATAGCCTATCTATGAAACTCAGGAAGTCTCAAGTAAAAAAGGAGGTTACTGACAATTGATGCTTCACATAATAATCTACCTTAAGTTTATTCAGGAAGTGAAAGTAAAAGCCATATCACAAGTCTATGAGTTACCAATTTCTCAGCTTTACGGAGAAATTACAGAGTGATTGAAGAACCTAGCTGTTCATAACGATTCAACAGTTTTGAAGTTGAAGTCACTATACCTTGATTTGGATATCATCATTTTAGATATGTTATTGAGAATACTTATTTAAAGGTTGTTTTGTAAAATTGTAGTGTGATCTTGAACATTTACAAATACTAAACCAAGACATAAGACCATTTTGGAACGAGAGATGTGACTCGGTGAAAGAGATCTTGCCTAGTCTAATGACTCCTATACCATATATACAAAAAGCAAATAGACAGTCTCTACTAACCCTTGATGAAAAGCACACAATGGTGTGATTGAGGATCTGAAGTTCTAAACTATGTATGTGCACTTTAATTATATCGGTCTTAACATTTTGATAAGTTTATTCAATACCCCTCTGTCATTTTACTTACAAATGTTTCTATTTTCATATTTTTCACACATGCATTAGCTATTAAATACTTTTTTATTTATCTGGCTGATTTCTTTCCATCCTGTTTTAACTAAAAAAAATTGTGGACCTAAATGAACAATTACTCCAGTTTATTCTACCATAATAGTTACCAAACCAGCCATCCAAGCACACATTATGTAGTAATCCTACATTAACTTAATCCACCATTTAAATGTTAGCTTCCATCTTAGAAAACTCAGGGAGTCTGGCTTCATTGGAAAACTAACCCATGAAAAGGATCAAGTCTGAAAATTTCAAGAACCTGAGGTATGCTCTGTCCCTCATCTTCACTGTTCTGGAGTTTCCTGGCAAAAAAAAAAGTTACTCAAGATTGGGTAAAGCCATTTTGGGCCCTATAATTGGAACCTGGAATCCAAAGATGAGTATAAATTATACTGATCTATACAAGCACATAACAATGTACTAGGAATGTTTTTTTCATTAATTATTTATTTACTCTACATTTAAATTTCAGCCCCCATTGCCCCTCTCCTCTCAGTTCCATCCTTATAAATCCCTCCCCCATTACCTCCTCCCCTTCTCTGAGGAGAAGGGGAAGCCACCCATGGGTACCACCCCAACCTGGGACATCAAATCCCAGCAGAACTAAGTGCATCCTCTCCCACTGAGGCCCAACCAGGCACTCCAGGAGGAATATTTTGTAAGTTTGCAAAATTATTCCCTGTCAAGAAACATGATGACCATCCCCATGTACTGAATCACTAATACTGCCAATTTCCATAAAACCACTAATGTTTTCTACACCTGGAGTAGTGAGACAGAAATTAATTATCCTAAATGGAGAGTGTTGTCATATATGATATATCCACAATGAAAAATAATATGAAAACTACTGAAATTTAAACTATGCAAAATCACATCCATATATGAATATTTTATTCAAATACTGAAATAAGATGGTATGAGGTCACAATAAAGCAGCACACAAAATGTAGCATCTTTATTTATTTAATTATTGCATTAATTTTAGGTCATTTTAATCATGTGACTATCAGCATATAGTAGGTATTTTGATGTTTTGGGAAAGTAAGCATAGGAATGTGGAATTTTTAAATCTGAAGCTAAAAATTCATTCAGTATTAAATTTGATATTAGCAAATAATTTGATATTGGCTAAACATTATAGTTTTATATAGTACAATATAATCACAATACTATAGATATATCTGCTACATAAATAAAATACTAGTACACATTACTGTGCCTTAAGACACAAGAATGCTGTCTAAACATATTTCATTCAATTTTTAAAGTACAAGTTTTAATAAAATATATTTTCATGTGGATAATCTGCATTGAAATATTAAAATCTAACAAATTAATAGGCAATAAACACAATATTTTCAGTCTCTATATGACAATAAATCAGTTTTCCAAAACTGTTGCCCATTGTCTTTTCAGAATCAAACATCTGAATTATTGAAATTGATTGGACAAATATGGCAGATGATAAGGAGTGAGGGAGAGAAAAGCAAGGTGTTCTGAGGATTTCAAGCTACAGGACTGAAGAAAAATGTGTGATTTAAAAATCACAAGCTATGAGGACATTGAACTGGTTCAGTCTATAGAATTAAATAAGGAGCAAGCATTTATTTTGAGGAGATTATTAATACATAAAGTAAATAACATATTATACATTCAAGCAAAGTTTATCACAGAAGCCCATAGCACTCTACTTACAAGCAATAATGTGTAATGATTATTTCACTATTCATAGGAGAAATGTGAGCTGTTAGCCATGGGATCTTGTTTTCAATTTGGCAATAGAATTTAACATTTTAAAAGGTGAATTGGGTTAGTTTAGTTTCAATTTCAAATTTTACACATTCTTTTATCTTATGTCAAGATCATGATTATAGAGAATCTGAATAGTGTAAAATATTGCCAAGTGAATCTTCGAAGTAGATGATGGTTTTTCATACACTTCAGTCACTCGACCTGTGCACCTTCCTTCCTCTCAGACTTAAAAACAATGAGGAATTACACAGTAACATAAAAGAGTTCATCCTTGTGCCAGAAGAGTTTAAAATAAAATAGTTTAGTTCAAATGGAACCAACTAAATTCTCCATTTTCCTTAATCTTTCCATCAAAGTTTCTTACAAATGTCAAAAAAAATGCTATTTTTTCTATAGGCTCTTCGAATCTATATATGGAAATAGTATGTGCACATGCAAAAAATTATCCCAGGGTATTCTAGTTGTCAGTGTAAATGGCCTTGTGTACCATAAATAAGAGGAAGGTTAGTGAAACACTGGTCATATGCCTTTAAAAAAAATTTGATACAATTCCTTCCTCATACCACTTTTGTGGTACACAAAGCTTAGTGACAATATGTACATACAGAGCATACGAACTCAAATATAAAAACTCCTAAAGGTGTCAAAACTGAAAGAAAACATAAATGGCCATGAATCTTATATATTGTACTTATCTTTTACAAGAATTCAGATGAACCAACATAATTTCTCAAAAAGTAATACCACCACAAAGGAAACTTTATGAGAGCTAAAAAGCATGAGAACACGATTGTTACTGTAGTTTCTTATTTGACCAAGCCAATCTTTAGTTGATTACCATTATAGATGTCATACAAATTCCCGACTAGCCTGGTTTGATATTTGTAAGTTAGGAGTGCTTAATTCAGTACTGTTTCTGTGGGAAACATTACGAAGATTGCATAGTGCTAAAGAGTGGAGGAGGGCTTCTCTGGCTTTGGATGCCTCTATGTTCTGCTCTTGAGATATTTGAAGGCTAATTTGATTGACATTATTCATCAGTATGCTAGAAGCCATGAGATTGGTTATAGAGAGGCACCTGGTAAGATTTTCTTCCAAAAACTGTTTATAGAGTTCATCCACCTTTCTTTCCATATAATTATTAAGCATAGAATTAGAGAGGGGTTGCTTATTTAATAGCATGCTTTTTTCTCGAATTTCATCACCATTGAATAATTTCAAGGTAGATGTTTTCTCCAAAGGCTCCATTTTAGGAGAGTGTCCCAATGGTATATCCACCGAAAGTAAAAGAGGACCATTACAAACATCATCTTGCGTGTGTTCCACAAAGCAGCCAGAATCATACATGTTTCTAATGTGGTCACCTCCTATCTGTAGGTCAGGATAATTCTGGCAAATACTTGTACATGACCAGGATCGATATAAATCCAGTTGTGTTTCATCATGTCCCCTCTTTGGAATGGGCAATGCAACAGATACATTTCCTGGAAGAGGTGTACTTTTGCATTTTGCAACAGGGAGCTCATCCATAGATTTCATTTGAGATGAATCATTGTCTTGTTCAGTTAGACTTCCTTCTATAACTTTCTCTTGACTTCCAGTCTTTAAAGGGGGAAGTGAATTGTCCGGTATATCTAAAAGCTTATTTTCCCAATTTTCCTTTTTGTCATTTGATGTCTTCTTACATCTTAGTGGTTTGTAAAGTTTTGCATGTCTCTGTTCTTTGTAGAAGAATTTAGTTAGGAAGGCTTCTCCAAGCATTTTCTTAGACAAGTTATAAAATATGAGTGAACTATATTCCTAAAATATAAAATAACTAATTAAGGCCATGGAATATAAAATTTTTCTCTAACATGAACTATGATTTAGGGAAGTACTGTTGCTTAAAAAACAAAGACTGAATCTAGAAATGCTTTATCACTGTTTAGCCCTGAAGAATTTACTTATTTCTGGCTCTTGATTTTCTCAAATGTTAAATTATAATAATACCCCCTTCCATTTTTATTGGGCTATTGTGAGAATATTACATAGCATCCATTCAAATGTTTAAAAACTGCAAAATCAGGGATAGCACTACATTAAGCTGGGGTTTTAGTACTTATTTAGAAATTAATAAAATGCTTTGCCATTTACTGTCTAAAAGTGCACTTAAAATAAAACATATACCTATGGAAACTACATATCTATGAACTAAACTATAATCATAGCTGTCTATATTTTTCCTATAATGTAGATCTCTGCTTTTTCTTTCTCCTTTCTTTCTAATTTTTTTCTTATTGGATATCATGCTTTTACATTATTTATTAATAAAATTCTGAGTTTCCAATTTCACTGTAAAATCTATGTAAAAAGCCACGCATGATGCTTCACACCTGTAATCCCAGCATTTAGCAGGTTGAGGCAATTGTATCTTAAATTCAAGGTCAGCCTGGGCTAAATGGTGAAACCTGCCTCTTACATAGCAAAATTAAATGTCAACTCTATAAAAACAAAAAAGATCCATTGTCTTCATTCAAGATAAAGCTTTCATCTCATACATCTATGTTATATATTACATACATTTTCATGAAACCTCTCTATGTTACTATTTGAAAGAATTTGAGAAAAAAATAAAACACTAATAAAACTAAGTAAGAGTTTATACTTACGTTTTCCAAATATCGGGATACCTAAAGATTTGGTCCTCTGAGATACCGACAGTCCAAACCCAGAAAAAGTCCTTTCTGTTTGGTTTGCTTCTCAGCGTCTGCTTACATCTTACAAAGGATGACAACTTTAATCACATAAATTGCTTCTGCTTTCCGTTATTACCCCAGGACTGAAAACCTAATAGGAAAATGATGTGGGCTGGTCACATGTGAGGTATGGTAATGACCATGTACCAAAAGAGGATCTTGAAAGTGTTTCTTCAAGTTCCCAATGACAATGGGTGGGAAAATGTTAACAGTTGTAGAGTTCTTAATGTACATAAAGACAGAGACAAGGTTATTTTTACTTTTAAGTAGGACGAAGGTGGAACAGCCTCAGCATCTTTTATAAAAAGGAGTAATTTGAAACAAACTAAATGAACATTAAAAGGAAATTGATTGAATAAATTTTGATGTACTCATGACAGGAAATACTAAAAGTCTTTCTTTAAAAAATTATTAATTCATACACTCATGAGGGGAAATGCTGAATTAAAAATTTCTTTAAATATAGTTTTTGTTAATTCTTTCAAGGATTACACCTTTGTCTCCCTCCCCACAGAAACCACTAACTGTCAATAGATGTTCAGTTACGAGGTGTGAGGTCATTAGCCACTCTGCCCTCCATGTTCAAATGTTGACTAGCTTGACATTGTACAGGTCTTACACAGGTACTCACAGCTGCTGTGAGCTCATGTGTGCAGTGGTCATGTCCTGTCCAGAAGACACTGTTTTCCTCTGCTTCTTCCTGACCTCTAGATTTTATAATCTTTCCATGCCCTCTTCCATGATGGCCCCTAAACAAATGGAGCATTTCTAATGATTTTTTTCCTTAACCATCACAGCAAATCTTCAAGCTATAATTATCTGCATTTTTTACAATAGTAAAAACCCTCAGGAGTATTAAAAATCAAAATCCAATATGAAACCAGATGTGATTTCCTGCATTTATCGCAATTTTCGTTTTTTTTTTTATTTTTATGTGCTCCTAAATCTCCAATAACCAGCTTGATTAATAGCAAAGACAAAAAAGTCAGCAGTCATGTTTTAATATCTCTGCCAACTACCTGGAGCTCAATATTAGTGACACAATGTTTTATGCAAACACATGGAGCGTAACTTTTACTGACCAGTGGTAACTGAACAAAAATGGCTAGTCTCAAAAAAAGATAAGTTATTCTGTAAAATCTACTACTAAAGAGACAGTAAGAAAACCACCTCTGTATCTCATTAGGGTACTTGTACTAACAACCTTTGAGATAAGACCAAGAACTTCCCTCTCAACTGCTAAAAAATTCCTAAATACTTTCATGACCTGTGGTCTCTGCAATGAACTCATCATCTGTGTATGTCCTTGAAGTTTATTTCAATAAATATGCACTTATACTGTTTTCATCTCAGGCAAATATCATTGCTAAACACATTTTCACCCTACACATTACTGACTTTTCCAGATGCTATCTCAAACATGGCATTCTTGACTTTTTCTTCTCCCTTAAAATGTTTTATTCTCTGTTCCTGTGTAAAGGAAACTCAGGGGCAAAAATGGACCAGAGACTGAAGGAAAGGCCATCCAGAGACTATGCCACCTTGGGATCCATCCCATCTTCCCACACCAAACCTTGACAGTATTGCTGATGCCAAGAAGTACTTACTGACAGGAGCCTGATATAGGTGTCTTCTGAAAGGCTGTGCCAGCCTGACTAAAATAGATGCAAGTACTCACAGCCAAACATTGGACTGAGCCTGAGAATCCCCAATGGATGAGTTAGACAAAGGACTGAAGGAGCTGAAGGGGTTTGCAGCCCCATAGGAAGAACAACAATATCGACTAACCAGACTCCTCAGAGCTCCCAGGGACTAGACCACCAACCAAAGAGTACACATGGAGGGACCCATGGCTCCAGCTGCATATGTAGCAGAGG
>BDUI01029265.1:0-11857 GCA_002335545.1 Apodemus speciosus | reverse complement strand
CCCTCCTCCCTCCACTCCCTTCTCCCTCTCCCTCCTCCTCCCCCCTATTTCTCCTTCAAGACTCATGTCTCATGTATCCCAGGCTAGCTGTAACTCTCTATGCATCTAAGCATGCCATAAAACTTCTAATCTTCCTGAATCCACTTCTTTTGAATGCTGACATTACAGTTATGTGCCACAACCCCTACTATATGTGGTGCTAGGCATGAACCCAGGATCTCTGAAACACTCTACCAGGTAGGCAAATACTCTACCAAGTGAGCTGCATCTTCAGCCACAAATCCACTCTTCTTAGTGGGTAGAGCCATGCAATACAATACTTACTGAAAATAATTAGGATAAAGCTGTAATGAAGAACTTAACTTTCATTATAGATCCACTTTTGGTAAACTCCTCCTCAAGGTACAAATATATCTGTAACTTACACTTGGGTTTGGACAGATCACTGTTTAACCATGTGTACTGGTCCTCAAGAGGACCAGAGTTCAAGTCCCAATATATCAATGGCAGGTGGCTTCCAACTTGTTGGTTGTAATTCCAGGCCTCTAGGGCCTCTACTCCTACCTTCAGACAGGCACAGATAAAATAATTAGTACACAGATCTTCAGGCAGGTGCAGATATATAATTAATTTTTTAATTTTAAAAAAGTTGTAGCTAGCTGGGCAGTGGTGACGCACGCCTTTAATCCCAGCACTTGGGAGGCAGAGGCAGGTGGATTTCTGAGTTTGAGGCCAGCCTGATCTACAAAGTGAGTTCCAGTACCTACAGGGCTACACAGAGAAACCCTGTTTCGAACCCCCCCCCCAAAAAAAAGTTGTAGCTAGAAAATGTACACTAAAAAATGAACTATGAATATAAGGAAGAGGAAGCAGACTTTTTTTTTACACAGCGAGTGGAGGGTGGGGTAGGGGAGAAGAGGAAGTAGCAGGAGCTGCAGAGACTATTTCACACATTGCAAGGTTGACCTCAAGAAGAAAAGGGCAGACTGCAAAGCACATTTCACCAAGGGAGCCTGGTGGGAGAGAGGAAAAGAGAACTTTCCTGTGTCAAGACTTGGGGAAATGTTGCTATGTTGGTCATATCCTGCCTGGATCTGTTTATACCGACCTTACAAACTAAGGCAACACGGGTTTATTTGTCTCTTTTAATGAATTTTCTCCCTCTTCTCTGTGCCAGGGGAGGCAGGAGTGGCCAACAACAACAAAAAAAAAAAAAGAAAAGAAAAAGAAAACAAAACAAAACAAAAAACCCGTAGCCGGCCTTCCTTTCTAAACAGAGAAGGGGAAAGAGTTTGCAAAACTGTAGAGTGCATTAGTTTTTCCCGTTCTGACCCCAGAACATGGCAGATGGGCAAAAAAAGAGAGGTGTTAGCTAGTGGGTATTACTCTAGGGAGCACAATCTTCCCTGCAGAGCATGTGGGTGGGGCTTTCTGCCCTCTAGTCGCTAGCCACCAATTTTTCTCAGAAAGGACATGAGCCTGTGCTTAGCCAATCCTGAGCGCTGGCCCTTAGCAACTCTCAGAGAGAAAGCAAAGCTTAGGCCAGTTCCACGTTCAGACTTCAGGAAGCTGTAACCAAAAAGAGAGCTGACTGCAAGACAGCAGTAAAGGGTTGGACACAATACATTTCAAGAGCAACTACAGACGAAAAACCATGAGTAATATAATTTACTATGCCAGCATGTCTGGCCCTAGGGAGATGACTAGGAAGTGCCTCAGCTGGAGGGAGGCAGCAGGAGGATATCAGAGTAAAAACACCATAGCTGGGGACTTCAAGAGTTTGTTAAGATTATCATGCCTTTCCCGCTTTTTGATTTTTTTTTTTTTACTTTATTTTATCATGTTGGATGGAAGTGGGACATGCAAGGACCTACCAAAAAATGGTTGTTAAGTCGCCTACTCCTGTTGTGCTCTAAGAATTGACTGATATTAGAAGTTTCTGGTATTTTGAACTCAACTACCTTAAGGAATCCGATTGTTTTGTCAATATCTCAAGTGTACAAGAAATAGTGAATTCCATTTAAGATGGGAGAGAGAAAAAAACACAGTATGTGTATAACTCAAATCCCTCAGAGAAGACCAAGAAACTCATAAAATGGCCAATTGTTTATGTATTTCTAATAAGTTGGTATATTTTCATAGGTCACATATTTCTTACACAAAATGAATTATTTTGAGCAATATTTAGGAAGTATTACAGAACAGCACTGCCCAATAAAAGCATAATGAGAACTACCTAAGTAATTTAAAATTTATTACTAGTCATTAAAAGAGAAAAAATTAGCATATACATTTAACATTAAGCATTCGAAGTATCATTGCAAAAATGTAATCTCAAGTGTAAGTATGTTACATATTCTTTTATCATATTGTCTTCAAAAGCTACCATACACTGTACTCACATAAAGACTGAAAGACTAGAATTCTAACCCTTCAGAGTTTCACTTTTAGGACAACCAATAAATGATTGCCAAGCAGATGTCACATCCTTGCTACACATCACACAGGTCACACACTATAGGTGAAGGGAGGAATGAGATTTGATCTCAGCCTAGGAAAAGGAGATTGCTTTTACATAAAGCCTGGTCAAGTCAATTACTATTTTTGCATAAAAATAAGAAGTTTTAAAGTAAATTATAACATATTTCTCTAGTTCTAAAATAGCAACAACAAACATCATATGACTTACATACTATTGTGCATAACAGCCTACAGCAAGGAACGATTTCAAGTAAGAACCACAAGGAATGCAACACTAAACTGCTGATCTATGACACTCAAACTGTTGCATAACCATCATTGGGCAGGGATGCTAGAACAGATTATTCATGGTACTACCCTCAGCATTTCTATTACTGTAGATTTGAGGTGGAAGTGATACTGAGGCTGCCAGTCTGTGAATCACAAACTGAATATCACTGTCCTATGTAACGGTTCTTTTAATGGGTTTGTCTGCAAAGGTTTGGAAAAATACTATGGAAAGATGACTCAAGTCTCATGCAACATATTTTGCAATTTTAAAAACTTAATGAGAAGGTAGAAACACTTAATTTTGGAATTTTAGAAATTTTTCTGCTGTCATTTGCATACAGACAAGCCTTTTTGAAGTATAACTGGGTTGCATCTTTTGAACATTAAAAATCTTACTGGCATGCATTTTACAGAAAGCCCACTGCAATAAGTTAGGGATTGGTGGTGTTAAATTGTGATCACATTCTCGTATCAAAATTGTTATTTTAAAAACTTACTCAAGATTATGACATGAAAACAAAGTACCTCAATTTTACATATTATTTATCTTACAGATACTCAATTTTCAGTTACAAAGTAAGTTTAAAAACCAAGCTGTTACAATTGTACTTTAACCATTGTGTGTTTTTGTTTTATTTTATTTTATTTTATTTTTATCATGTATTTTCTTTATTTACATTTCAAATGTTATCCCTGTCCTTTTTACCCTTCTGAAAACTCCCTATCCCATGCCCCATACCCCTGCTCACCAACCCACCCACTCCTGTTTCCCTGTCCTGGAATTCCCCTACACTGGGGCATCGAGCCTTCACAGGACCATTGTGTATTTTAAAAGAGAGTTAAACATTAGGTATAGTCTATTAATATATGACACAAATTTGGCAATTCCAGAGCACAGCACAAATTAACCATTCCTTTTTTATATCTTTATTTAATGAAGTATTTAATTTTCATTCTATTTTCTGATTTTATGTCTGATTATTGTTTTCCCTCTTCTATATGCATATATATGTATATATATGCAAACATATACATACAGGTTGTTGGCTTTTCAAAGCAAGGTCTAATGCCTTGGAATTGTTCATTTTGGCCATCTTTTTAATTTTTGATATGCATGATTGTACAAGCATATATATTGTATATAGGTAGTTAAGTACTTTCATAGGCTTTTATAACTTAATGAATAGGTAAGAAAAGAATACATAAAAGTATTAGRGCAAATTGAATAACATGCTCTCTCTTTTTTTCTATCTAGGTAAAACAAAGACAAGATGAAGTTATGAGAATTTTAGACACAATATTAAGTATGAGTTAAGCGATATAACTGTCAGTGCCAAAGTACTAGAAGAAATGAGAATTAAGATTGCCTCTCCCAAGGCTAATCTACAAGACAGACAAATATTCAACAGACAAGAATATTGTGGCATAAGCATGACTGTTCATCTTAATTGTATTTTGTAACATAAAGTCATATATGAAAGTTAAAAAAATCATTGTGTGGAATATTTTATTTATTTTATGTATATGAGTACACTGTTGCTGACACACCAGAAGAGGGCATCAGATCCAATTACAGATGGTTGTGAGACACTATGTCGTTGCTGGGAATTGAACTCAGGACCTCTGGAAGAGCAGTCGGTGCTCTTATCCCCTGAGCCATCTCTCCAGCCCCTAATGTATGTAATATTAAAGTCAGGTTTACTCATCAACAGAATAACTTAATTGTGTTTCTGACAACAAGAAAATGGGCATTTAATCATAAAAAGATTGTCACTTCTTGGTGAGGGATAATTAGGTATATTTATGATAATATGGAATAAATGGTAATCTGAGAAAATTATTCATCTTCCTCAGCTACCAGAGATTTGCAAAATTCTCAGCAAAATAATTAGTAGTCCACTCTTGAATTTAGTTAGTAATTGAGAGTGGTCAAAATTGGTTAAATATACTTTTATTTTTTAGAATTTCATACATTTCCATAATGTCAAGGAGAACAAGGAAATTCTGAAGTTCCTGACGATGGAGTAAGTGAACATTTATGATAAAAGATAAATTCATCATTAGATCTTAACTATAAAAGAACCACACCATTAAAGTAGCCACCAAAACTAATGGGCTCCTACTGTTTCATTGATTAGTTAAAAATATTTCTTAAACTGTAAACATTCTAAAAAATGGCTTTTATTATCTCTGTGTGTCTCTGTCTGTCTGTCTGACTCTCTCTCTCTCTCTCTCTCTNGTGTCTTCTGAAAGACCAGAAACCACTCTTAATTTCTAAGTCATCTTTTCAGCTCTAACTGTGAACACTTTGCAACAAACAAACAAACAACAAAAACCAATGTACTAGCATCCATCAACATGAAACTTTTAAAAATTCACTAGTAACTATGGGCATGAATAGATTTCTAGTACAATCTTCAGTTAGCTTTCTTTAATGTTTGTCACAATATTCAACATGGGTTTACATACCTAATGATTGCAATGTCTCATAAAATTAAAGACAACAGTACTATGTAGACTTTTATAAATGTTTATTTAAGTCTAACAATCTGCAACAGAAACCTTGAAATTATGTGATATAGAAAAGTCATATTCCTGACAATTATCTAGAGTGCTACTGAATATTCAGATGCTAAATCCATTCTTGCATTTTTATGTTGAAATAAAAATCTAAGAATCTAGTTAAGATGCTCCTGGTGATAAAGCATAGTAATATCTCAGAAATACAGGTCAAATGGAAATTCCATACACATTTTTGGAAACTAATAGATATAGACCATTTTCTCCCACGTTTTAATTAGCCTTCCCTGGAGATCTCTACTCTGTTCTTTGCATTTTCTTGCCTTTTCTCCACACTTTCAAGTCATACATCCTCCTGCCATCTGGTGATAATGAATTATTTATTGATCTTTCAGGTGTGAGTTCTCATGATGGTCTTGGTGATTTCTCCCTACCAGAATGTAGCTTCATTTTCCTTTTGGATTCAGGTATAACCTAATGTCTACCTCTCTAAGAACACAAATATCGGGCTTACAACCATAGTCTCCTTTAAAAATAGTATCTGCCAACACTTTTTCATGTCTTTCTACAATCTCACATTTTGTTGAATAAGAAAACAATTTACAAGATGCAATGGTTCACTGACAGTAATTGCCAAATAGTCCTACTTACCTTGATAGCTTCCTTTGGGAAATTTCTTTTTCAAAATATTATTATGATTGCCTGTATACATACATGTAAATTTAACCTGCTTGGTTCCACTTAGTGTTGCTTGTATACATGTTTTTTGTAGAGATGACCCACTTGGTATTGGATAACTATTTAGGGAACTCATCTCAGGGAAAGATTGATTCTTCTACTCTCAGCAGTTATTAACTGCCTCTAGTTCTTCATCTACGGAAGGGGGCTTGTGAGACCCAGGAATTCCTAACAGCTTTGTAAATATTATCCATATAACCATAGATGATAAGTGTAGCTTTCACTTCAAAGAAAGACATTACTTTCTTCTTCAGATGGAGACCATTATAGAAAGCCATAAATACTAGTCAAAGTACAGAAAACAGCTGACCATGGGGTACCCAGCTCAAGGTAATACACCTCCAATAAAAGTCATATACCCAAGGCTCTGGGAAAGCTGTGGAAGAAAGAATGGAAAGATTGGGAATGACAAAGGAACAGACATTCTGCTGTGAGAGAGCTGAAAAATGACATCAGTTAATAACCAACATTTCTTATACAACATGTGTTGGGTACATGTTGGGCACGTGTTCTGCATGATAACTCATTTAACCATCTCAATTTCATGATCCACGCATGAGGAAAATAAACTGCAAAATAGAAATTTGCAAAAGACTGCAACCAGTAAGAAGATGAGAAAGCAGCAGTGAGTCAGACGCCTGAAGTCAGAAAAAGTTCTACAGTTCAAGGCCTTTAAAAGATTCATCTTTATTTTATGTATATGAGCATTTTTGCCTGCATGTGCATCTGTGTACCATGCATGGCCACTGCCCCAGAGGCCAGAAAAGATCATTTGATCCCCTAGGACTGACATTAAAGATGGTGGTGAGCTGCCACGTAGGCGATAGGACCTGGACCCCAGTCACCTGAAAGAGTAGCAAGTGCTCTAAACTGCTAAGCCATCTATCTCTCCATTCTAACTTGAGCCTTCTTTCAGGCAAAAATCCCAGGAAAGGAGAAGATAGGCAATCTTGAAAAATAGCTACTTTTAGGGGTAAGAAGGACAGAAAGGAGGTCTGCATGTTATTTCAAAAGTCTTTCGAGAGAAGCCCAGGAACTTTTCATTGAAATATTGCTACACAGCAATGTTGTCTGAGTCTAGGGTGATGAAACCGACAGTAGTCACACAGAGCCCTTCTTTACAGTGAGGCAACATTTCAAAGTTTCCCATGCCTCCAGAGAAACTAAATGAAGACCACACAATAAGAACAATTGAAGCCTGATTATTCAGAACTTGTTAAAAGTTAGGCATCATTACTACTAGTATTTTGCAGAAACATTCTAAGGTAGGTAAAAGAATGGGAAGTTTTGTAAATGAAAGACATTAGGTATGTGCCAATTGACAGCTATTGGCTGTACAATGCTGGAAGCAGGATAACTAGAAATAGGCAATCCTATGTGTTAACTGATTTTCTCTATTTGAAGTCAACTGTTAGGGAGGCTAATAATGATGAAGTATTGAAGTCTGGGACTGATTGCTACAGAGACTGTGGATCAGACTCAAGAATGGTTTGTCACAAAAGCTATGGTTTTTGGTTGTACTGATCATTACAAGTTATGGGCCAGTGTTCTATTTCTTTTAAATAATCTATGATCTGACCACTCCCAACAAGGCTCTAAACTGCTGTCTGTGAACAGACAACCTTCTTGAAGTTCAGGAAATGAACGGTGGGAAATAACTGTGACCCTAGTAACCAGTAAGTAGAGCAATACTGCAGCCATAGTTAAAAAAAATCAGTTTCACCCTTAGGGAAAAAAAGAATACCATGTACAAATAAGTCCTTTCTCCTTAAGATCTATTCTCACAAGTTTCATACACAAACTAAGAAAACTGAGGATTCTCATTTTGCTTACTCAGTGGAGTTACCCATAATATACTTAATCTGGGTAGCATAAACACTCTACTAGTTTTGCAAATTCAATAACCTAACAGCAATCCATTGAGAAGAGACTCTCCAATAAGATATCAAAAGGTGACACCCCTATATATGTGTATGTGCATTCCTGCATGCACACGTGTGTACACATACACAAACACATACACGCACTCCCCATAATTTCTGAGATTTAGGAAGTTGCCTTATTTGAATAAAGGGGTTTTGCAAATGTAATTTAGGATTTTGATATTTAAGGTAATGTAATGAACGAAGTGAATCCTAACATTGATTTCCAAGCACAAAGCAGAGGAAGACAAGTCAGAGAGAAAAAGAGAAGGATCAAAGAGGCAGACTGAACTGACTGCTGTACCCACAAGCTGAAAGCAGGCAAAGGGTCTCCTTTTCCTGTGTCCTTGGTGGGGCACAGTAATTTTAACCTTCTGGCCTTCAGAGCTCTGTAAGCAATGTCTGCTTTTTGTGGCATTTTCTTTTTCAAACGCACAGGAAACTATTGCATCCTCTAGCTGTGATCTCTTAAAAAAGAATCAACACACTAGAGTTATGGATGAGGTCACAATTTCAGAAGCTAGATTCAGACTATTTCTAAGGTCCTGCTATGGTTGGGGAAATGAGTAGACTAGGACAGGGCACTCTCAAGTCCTGAGAATCTTTCATAAATTTCAACACAGAGGCTGGGACAAGGTGGTTAGTGACACCATGAAGTTCATGCCCTAACTTCTTGTCATCTCTGTCCTGCAAAAAGAAGTTTTGCAAATTGAAAAACATGTTCATTAGTAAGATGAAGACATGAAGGTATCAAATTCACATTCAGAATGCTCTAATGTTATAGATATGGTACATAAACATCTTTTACCTTTCAAACTAAGGAAAACTAAGGATAAAATAAGAGCTACATAAATGTGATACTACATTAAGAGTTAGCTCATATAGACAAAATATGTGGAAAGATGTTAGACTTTTCTTACTAGCAGATTTATTTTGTTCTTTACAAAGTAGCTTCTTATAATAAAAGAATTTTTGCAAGCCACATGGTAACCTTAAAGCAAAAATTAGTAAAAAACAAACCAAAAATGATAAGCAAGAAATCAACATGACAATGGAGGCAATCAATTAATTACAAAGGAAGATTATAATCAAAAGAAACAAAAGCAAAACTTGAATTATAGATTCAAAATAACTTCTCTATAAAGTCTCATACCAAACTGCATGATTTGACTATCTAACAAGCACAAAGTGACTCCACCAAGGTTTATGTATTGTATACCTCATCTCTAAGAACATACATGGACTAAAATCTTAAAAAATGCAAGAATAGTCACAGCAGTAGCACATAAAACAGATGTTAAATGAAAAGCACTAAAAATCAAAAAAGGTAAAAAATAACATTAATTCTCTCAAGTCAGCAAGAATAAACAATAATGTATTGAACTTGATATCACATCACATGAATATATAAAGAAAATATCAATGTTAAGGAATTATATACTGCAACATAGTAATAATTGATGACTTTAAAATTCTCTTAATGGAAAGATCATTCAGATGCTACACTAGCACAGTGAAATTAAAATATACTCAAAGCCCCTAACATATATATGCACATATATGTATATATATACATATATATATACATATACATACATATATATATATACATATACACACTGCACGTCCCACTGAGCACTGCCAACACACACATTTTTTTCCTCTTGAGCAGAATATTTTCTAAAACAGGTAATGTCATAGGTCACAAGTATTGTCACAACATACTCTTTTAAAATTCTATAGATATCTTTTCTGACTTCTGTGTAATAAAACTAAAGCCAGAAATCATTTGTTCGGATAGTTTGGAAACAACAAAAATGTGTGAAAATCAAATGTGTTGAAAACTAATACTGAGAAATTTTATAAAACTACAATAAAGTGAAAATTGGAAAATCAATCTATGAAATCTTGTGATTGAGAAGAAAGTTTCGTTCAATCAATGCTTACATGTCACAGAGTAGGGATAGTTTGAACATATTAATTACTACTATTCGTCAAACAACTGCAAAAAAGAACCTAAATACTAGTTATAAAATTAGTAGATAAAGTGTAATTAAGATTAGAGTATTAATAAAAGACTAAAATATCCAGAAACAAGTCGTTGTTTAAAAAATATCAACAATTGTAGACAAAATTTTAGGGCTAAGAAAAGGGGAGACATCTCTAATAATATCAGGTAAAAATGCAGTATTGTAACTGCCACCATGGAAATACTAAGGACTATCACAAATTATTATGTACAAGTACCTATCAACAGGCTGAACAACCTAGAAATACATGGCAAATACCCTGACTCAGAGACCTTACCAAGAATGAATTATAATAAATAAAACAACAAACAGAGCTAGTTCAATTGGAAACTGCTTGCCTATCATGTGTAAGGCCCTGGGTTCAATGTACAGAAATGTAACAAATAATAAATGAAAGCAATCTTGCAGCCAGGTCACCGGTGGAGAACCATCGGGCGGGTCTAGGTACTCAGACTTAATCCAAGACTACCATCACTCGGGTGGAAACCTGCCAGGCTTTCTTTTTCGCCTGTAGCCAGGGCCCGGTAGGCTCTGTGGTCCATCTCAATGCCCACCGGGCCATGCACCAACTTGGTTGGGAGCCGCCTGCCCTGTGGTCCTCCCAGCAATCGCAGCAGAGGTCTCCATCTTGCAGCCAGGTCACCTGTGGAGAGCCATCAGGCCGGCCCAGGTACTCAGACTTAATCCGAGACTATCATCACTCTGGTGGAAACCTACCAGGCTTTCCTTTTCGCCTCTACCCAGGGCAAGGGAGGCACAGTGGACCATCTCTACACCAACCCAGTCGTGCACCAACCCAGGTGGGGGGTCATCTGCCCTGCAGAGGGATCAGCACTTGGATAAGGTTCCTGCAGCACCTACCATCTGTGCACCCTGAAGGAGCAGACAGGCAGCACCAGATTCACAGAGTCAACCCTAGTGTAGCATTGCTTGGGGCAGGAAGCATTAGGGCTCCAAGGGCACCCAAGAGGAAGGTAGCACACCAGCAATCCAAGCCAGAGGAAACCCTGATATCCAGAGGTGCAGAATTACCCTTACAGGCACACTGGACATTCAAACAACAGCCAGTGACAACAAGGCCAACTAATGGCAGAGATAACCAGATGGCAAAAGGCAAATGTAGGAATGTTACTAACAGAAATCAAGGCAACATGGCAGCATCTGAACCCAGTTCACCGACAACAGGAAGTCCTGGATACGCCAACACACCAGAAAAACAAGATGTGGATTTAAAATCACTGGTTGTGATGCCGTTAGAGGAACACAAGGAGGACGTAAATAAATCTCTTAAAGAAATACAGGACAAAATGGATCAAAAGTTAGAAGCCCTTACAAGGGAAACACAAAAATCAATTAAAGAAATTCAGAAGAATATGGGCCAAAAGACAGAAGCCAATAGGGAGGAAATGCAAAAATCACTTAAAAGAATACTGGAGAACTTGGGTCAAAAGTCAGAAGACATGAAAGAGGAAACAAAAATTTCTCAAAGATCTACATGAAAATATGAACAAGCAAGTGAAGGATATGAGCAAAACCATCCAGGACCTAAAAAGAGAAATAGAAACAACTAAGAAATCACAAAGGGAGACAACTTTGGAGATAGAAAACCTCGGGAAGAAATCAGGGACCATAGATGCAAATACAGAATACAAAAGATAGAATAAAGAATCTAAGATGCTAAAGATACCATAGGAACTATGGACTCAACAATTAAAGAAAATGCAAAATGCAAAAAGCTTGTAACCCCAAAAATTCAGGAAATCCAGGACACAATAAGACCAAACCTAAGGATTATAGGGATAGATGAGAGTGAAGATTTACTACTTAAAGGGCCAGCAAATATCTTTAACAAAATTATGGAAGAAAACTTCCCTAACCTAAAGAGGGAGATGCCCA
>BDUI01029264.1:6454-16675 GCA_002335545.1 Apodemus speciosus | reverse complement strand
TGGGCTAATATCCACTTATCAGCGATTGCATACTGTGTGTGTTCTTTTGTGATTAGGTTACCTCACTTAGGATGATATTTTCCAGTTCCACCCATTTGCCTAAGAATTTCATGAATTCATTGTTTTTAATAGCTGAGCAGTACTCCATTGTGTAAATGTACCACATTTTCTGTATCCATTTGGAAACAGTTGCCCAAATAGCCCAATGGATATGCCAACAGAGCTGTAATCAAACAGAAGCCATCCGCCCCAAGTCTTGTCACTGTGCTGTTGGGCATCATCTTCTGAAAGCGGCAAGGCCTGCGTTTCATGAGCCAGTATTGTTCATAAACTAAGGGCAATCCCCCCAAAATGAACTTTGAATTGGCTAAGTCTTTGCAGAACTGAGAGTTGAACTCAGGACCTCAAACATACAAGGCAAGGCCACCACGCTACGCCTCACATCAAGCATTCTCCTCTTGTGAAGAAGGAAGAGTTAACTGTTTTTAAGAGGCTTCTTGTTGTGCTGAGTGATGTGTTAGGATCTGATAKGATTTCACATTCCTAACCAATACGCCATCCCACACTGTAACACATCCTTTCAAGGTGGCTATTTTCACCCTAAAGAATTCAATTTCGGTTCCAGTCCAACTCATATTTTTGAACATGTGTGTGCATGAAACTGTATCAAGTAAGGGGTCAAGAGGAAAATGAAATATTGCATAAGCTGGACCTTTTTGAAGTCCAAGGATTTATTTAGCATAATATGTACACCTGCAAAGAGTTCAAGGGCATTGGAGAAACTCTATGTGAGAAATGTGCCTCCTTCAGACTTCAAAGAGCCCGTTGGGCTCAGCAAGAAGAAGTGAAGTGGTCTGGAGTGTTTAGGGAGCATTGGGCCATGGGAGGAGCCTTGAGGAAGAGAAACAGTAGGACTGACCCATGCTTGGGGAAGAAAAACATTTTCTAATGACAGCGTTGAACCTGGCAGGACTGGTCTCACTGTTTTCCCTTTGCTTTCACAGCTCCATAAGCACAGGAAACAATTTGCTTTCCTTGATTGGGGCGTAGAAAGCAGGATGTATAAAAATGCAGACATGAGGAAGGATGGGAAAGGTGTGAGAAGGTATCTGTAGGGGCTGGAGAGATGGCTCAGTGGTTAAGAGCACTGACTGCTCTTCCAGAGGTCCTGAGTTCAAATCCCAGCAACCACATGGTGGCTCACAACCTTCTGTAATGAGATCTTATGCACTCTTCTGGGTGTCTGAAGACAGCTACAGTGTACTTACATATAATAAATAAATAAATCTTTAAAAAAGAGAGACAGTATCTGTAAGCTGTCACATACTGTAGCTATTATGGCTAGGTCTGCACTAAATCTTGCATGCTCRCTTGCTTTCGAGCAAATACTCTAAATTCTGCATACTCCAGATCTAAATCGTTGTCTTCTATCAACTTGTATCCCTTGTAGATTCCTGTCTGAACTGGAGACTGTGCTGGAAGTCCTAGTGGGTATCTGGAGTATTCTTGGATACGTAGATACCTGTCTCTCTGCCTTTGTCTATCTCACCCATAAACTCAAAGCTCTACATCTTCAAATGTATCATTTCTAGTCATCTCTACCTGCTGCTTTTTCTAAGTCGGCTCAGCTCCTTATTGCAGTTCTCTGAAGCCCACTGGATACTCTTTGCAAAACAGAGATTGTTAGTYCCCAGTTTAAAAATGGATGTTTGCAAAACAGAGGATCCATTTGCTTGGTCTTCAAGGCCCTTCGTGCGTCTAGCTTTGTTCAGCCATCCATTCCCTCATTTCTTTTCCACATCCCTCAACACCCAGAGGGAACCCAGATGAGTGTCATCTCAGCACTCATCTCTGCGGGTTYCACACAATTTCTTTTAGCATTTCTGAGGCTGAACTCCTAAGCCATAGCCTCTACCAAGGCTTTCTTCTCTCTGTTTTACCTCCATTATTTATGACACCCTTGCTGTAGACAACTCTCTGAAGGTTGAGCCGAGTACTTTGGAAGACGCAGGATACAGAGAGAAGAAAGTTTTAGACAGGGAACGGCATGTGCATAGGGAAAAGCGTGCACTTGGGGAACTAAACTGAGTCNTTCTTTCTTTCTTTCTTTCTTTCTTTTGTTCCTTCCTTCCTTTCTTTCTTTCTTTGCTTAGGGATACTACACTTTTGTGAAGAAAACAAAAACACTTTTTTTGAGATACAATCTTGCTAGCAAATGTTGGCCTCTAAATCACAGCTGTGCTCCTATCTTAGCTTTCCAAGTCCTGGAGTTAGAGGTCTGTGCCATCACACTGTGCTACGCAACTTCAATTGTAAAAGAAAACACTGGAAGTGTCATGGAGGGTCGACTGGGGAGACTGGTCATGGCTGCTGAGGTGGGGTGCTTACTGACAGTGCACAGCAGTGAGCCTGTCACAGGTATGGAGTCCTGGCACATGAAAAAACAGCTGTGTGATTTTGTTGAAAAGTCTATGTGCACATAATTTTTTTCATGCAATATTATTCTAATGCAAACCAATTTGCCCCTCCCTCCCTGTGTCCCAACCCACCTCTATGGGAACTTCCCTTTTTATATATGCTCCAGAAATACACACACTCAAATATATCTGAGCATATGGTTACACTCATGTTCTCCATGTGCTGTTCTTATGCATATATAGAGATTAGTTTTCTTTCATGTGAGATTAATAATGTACACTCTTCTGTGATCAGTTTTTTTAAAAAACTAATCCCTCCACATGATCATTTTATTGAAGTACAATAAACTTTCTCTTTTCCCCCTTACACATGATGTTTTTCAGTCTTTGTTGCTGCATGTATTTCCAGTTTCTTGTAGGAGAAAAGCATACCTCGTGTAGAAATCATTAGGTGTCATTATGCTATGTGATTCTTTGTGTCCAGCTTTCTTTCTACTCCATAAAGATAAGAAAACAGAATAATTACAATGGAAGCTTGAGGAGCAACCTTGAGATGCCAAAATGGAATAGCAGTGGTACATAGTAAGATATCGACAGCGTGGAACTGAAGAGATGGATCCTCAGTTGTGAGCACCTGCTGCTCTTTCAGAAGGCCAGGTTCAGTTTCTAGCTTGCATACGCTGGTTCACAACCATCCTCAATTCCAGGGGATCCAATGACTGATTCTGATTTCCGTGGGCGCAGACACACACGCTGGTCACATAGATGCAGGAAGACACATATACACATAAAATATATCAGTTGACATACTCATATGGAAGGGGAAAATATGTCAGGGCCTCAATCCTAGAAGAAACAGTTACAGGCAATTGGGAAATGTTGAGAGTGGGAGATGGTCTTCCCCATGGAAGAGCCTCTAATGGTTAACCAGTACCAGAGGTAAGCCTTGAGTTACTACTATCAGGTAACATTGTATGGATTGAGCAGGTTATATGGATGCATATTTTGTGTGTGTGTGTGTGTGTGTGTGTGTGTGTGTGTGTGTAAGAGAAATAGAAGCCATGGATTAATGAGAGAGCATGGAAGGGTGCATGGGAAGGCTTGGAGGAGGGAAAAGGAAGATGGGGGAAATTAAGCAATTATAATTTCAAAAAAATTTAAAAACAAGATAAATATATTTTTAAAAAATATTGACATGAATCAAAAGGGAATATTTTTGAGCAACCACGTGTTGCATTCTGGATTGGGACGAGGGCTTCCGTCCGTCTATACTAGAGCTATAGGCTCCGTGCACTGGCCCTGTCGGCGGCATTCGCACATTTCCCAAGGACCGGGTGATGCCTCCACAGTCCCTGCTGTGACTCTGCTCTTCATTCTTCTGAGTGTGTTTGCAGGAATGTTACGCTCTATGGTCCTTGAAGCAAGCACAGTGCCACGCGGTGTGCGTCAATCTTTGAAGCTATTTCTTTCTGAAGGCTGGGCTTTAGCTCCCTATGAACAAGACCTTCAGACCTTCCAGTTGTTCTGAGTGAATCCTTCTCTTGTCCTTGAGAATGCTTCTGGCACTTGCCCTTAGCAAGGCTCTTGAAGTCTGGCACCTTCTGATCTAGACACGGTTCTGTGTTTAAGCCCAGTGATTTGACTTTTAAAAAACCGTGAATGCATTTTTATTGTACTATTTTATATTAGCTTATATAGTTCTGCTTTATGCTTGATATCTGCAGTGAGCATATCTACATCCACTTTGCAGACCCCTTATGCATGCGCGTGTAAGTGGAGTATGGTTTCCATCAGTCCCCTTGTCCTTACTCTTTGGATAGCTCTTAGCTGCTGAAAGGCCTACAGCTGCAAACCACTCACTGGTCTTTCTGTCACTCTCTTTCAACCTTTTTCACACTGCTAATCACAAGAAGGGGTCTCTGCAGTCACATGAGCTTAGAGCTCTTCTTGAATCACCTATCACTGTAATATCAACTTGTCTTAGATCCATGTACTTCTTACAAGAAATAGTTCATTTTCCCTCCAGATATGTAATAACCTCCAAAAATTCCTGTATGCATCCAGTTACATCAAGGGCTCTATTATAAGCTAAAAACTGTCACAGCCCACCTACCCCTCCCCCAATGCCACCCCTGCAATCAGGTAATCAATGACCAGTTCTTTGTAAGTCAGAATCAAACTCCAGAGCAACAAAGATTTTACTTCCTTTTCCGAGATAAACATTGTAACAATGCTGATGAAGATCTAAGATATGTTGATTTTTAGGACTTCTATCTGATCATATAGATCCTAAACATCATCTGTCAACCGCCAGGACACCCTGGAATCTGATAAACCTTGGTGGATAAATAACTGCTTGAATTAAGTTGTTCTTAACAATCTTGCTGCTTTTTCCTGGGAAATGTTGACACTTGGCCCCTGTCATCTTTCATACTCTGTTGTAATGAACCACTTTCTCTCCCCTCCAAGTCATATTTCAGTTGTCTTCATTGGGAATTGAATCTTTGGCTGTGCCAGTCACCTGATAGTCTTTGTAGACTTCTTAATGCTCCTTGCAGGGTCTGTGTTTTGGGAGCCAAAGTCAACACTAGGAAATCAGTAACCAATAACATTCTTTAACCTCATTGACAGTCAAATGTCCATTTCCTACATCATCCTCTCTTGTCAAAGTCTCACCTGGACAGACGGGAAGAGATAACACCAGCTGGAGCCCCGGGTCCTCCTATGTTTCCTTCCATTCCTTCCTTGTAAAGCATTTAAGGCATCCTTCTATCCTGGAGACACAGAGCATCTCCTCACTGATGTCGAGGATGCAGCTCTTCCTTGCACTGCCACTACTTGTTGGCCCTGCTGTTCTGTGGATGAGCCCTGCGGATGGGAGATGGGACTGTCTGCAGTCCCTCCCTCCTCCCCTTCTGTGACTCTGGGATTTTGTGACTGCCTTCTTGGGCCCAAGCTTGTGAGAGCCCCTCACTCTCTGCATACACTGCATCAAGAGGCAGGCAGAGAAGTTTCTTGATTCTAGCACAACCAGGTTTGCTTTTCCATGATTCCCTCTTAGCAAATGTACTGTAAGACCATAGCACGAACAGTACAATTCTGAAAATTGAGAGAACTATACAAAGAGGAGGAAATAGAAATCTAAAATGTCTTACTTGAAGGGTCATTCTCCCTTCTCATGCCCTTACTGTACCTTTTGGGTTTAGAAGATCAGGTCTACCCACTGAACAGCACACTATGGTTATTTTCTCTGCTTCTTAAAAACGGAATTTCAAATGTCTTTACAAGCAGATGTTACTTTCTTTAATGTTAACACTTTAAAAAAATCAGTTTAGTACGAACTATATTTGGGTTTCTCAGAGAAACTGAACCAATAGGATATATTTATAAAATAAGGTATTGATTTTTATGATTCGGAAGCTGACAAATCCTAAGATCCAGAGTGAGCAGTCCTGAGACCCAAGGAAATCTGGAAAACACATGTCTCTGCAGCACACTGTCCTGGGGGAGATGGGGAGATGCGTCCTCTAATCTTAGAGAGGATTAAGTTTTTGTTCTCTTCGGGTTTCTAACTGAAGATGAGTGGCAGCTGCTGCTTTGGGGGTCTACTGATTGCAATACTAACTTTATCCTAAATACATTCATATAAAAAGAGTAATGTTGAAACCAATATCTAGGTACCCTGTAGCCAGGCAAGTTGGCACACAGAATTAGCCATTGTAGCAGAGAACAATTTATTGGATCAATGATCTGAAGTGGGACATCATCCAGTCTCCGTCTGATAAACACTATCTGACTGTACCACATTCGTATATTTCAGAGATGCAGAAAGAGGTCCGGAGAGTTGAGTACGTTTATCTAAGCAGCTTAGCTTATCCAAGGGAGAGCTGGGATCCCAGCCCTCATACGTACGTGCCTTAGCTGGGTGTGGGCAGTTTCCCATGTGTCTCGGAGTTCCTCCCTCCCTAAGAAGAAAGAGCACTGAAGGCATTAGCTATTGCTCAAAGCTCAGGGAAAGCCGTGTCCTGTCTTCATGTGTAAACACGCTGGACGTGTGCAGCGTGCAGCAGCTAGAAGGGGCCCCTCTCCTCTGCTTTGAAAGGGCTCCCTGAAGCATTAGCAGTTACTGTCTACTGAAAGCCACACCCTTGCGCTTTGTTCAGATGTCCACTCTTAGGGCTGTACCACCGCTCTGGGCTCCCCCACTACCCACTCGGCTGTGGAGGGGCAGCAGGCCGGGCCTGCCACGGGCTGGAATGGGTAAAGATTCTGAGGCAGCTCTTCAAAAACRGTCCCCACGGGCCAGTCCAATCCTGTTCCATTCCTCCTGCGAATTTTTTATAAACAGCTTAAAATGTTCATGCGTCAGTCATGCTGGAGGTGCGTGCTACCTGCTGATTCACCAGATCTGGGCTGGGCCTTCCCCTAGGGAGATGGCGCTCGCTCGTTCTGGGCCTGACACAGGGCTGCCGGTCCCCTTTGCCCATCCCCCTCCTGCTCTACACTTTAAGAGAACACTGCTTAGTAGCACTCTTAACTATACGTGCCTAAACCTGTCTTATATATACAGACTCCTCTGTCCTGGACCCCTATAGCTCTCTCTGGTTACTCCTGGAGTTTCATTCATCATAAGATTGTTGGTCCCCACAGCGGTGTCGAGTTGATTTTGACAACAGCGAGCACCTGTTTTTCTCAGAGGGAAACACTGAGAATGAAGAGAATGAGTTCCTTACCCAAGTCCAGTTACAAGCTGCATCTTCCGGGCCAGGCCTTCTAGTGTAGCCTGTAGATATCAGCTCTGATGGCACAGACGAGGTTGAGGGAATCCTCCGGGCCCCATCCAGTRTGCACAGATCACACACTGCAGGCCACGTCTGGGCAGCATTTGTGAGAAGACTTCCTGTTGAAGATCAGCATCATGTACGGCAATCTAGGTACAGCGCAACGAACGATGTACTAGAAGAAAATGCGGGCAGAGGCGGACGTACTTGACTGACGGCAGAAGGGCTCCGTGGTCCTCACGCTTCAGTGGAAAGCCCACGGCAGTGCTGGGAGTCCCATCAGCTGGAATTGTGCTAGGTGACTCAGTCAGGGCTTCTCTTCCCTGCAGAAGTGGCTGTGGCTACTTCTGTAAATCTCAGAAAATCAGCTAATGGTTTAAGTGTCCGGCACTTAGGACGGTGAGCTCTCCACCGCACTGCCGCAGCCTGTACTCACGTGCCTAAGCTCTGTGCAGTTTGCCTTCCAGGAGAACGTGGTCTGGCTTTCCACATGGTCCTGGTTCCAAAACTGTGGCCCACATCATTGAAAGTGAACAGTCTCAGGCAAGGCTTCCGAAAACGGCAGACCAATCGGCGTACGACAAAACAGGATCCTTAGTACTAACAATTCCCAAATGGGAAGAAGGCAAAAAAGCGTCTTGCTTTCAAGGCTTTTCCACTGATTTCTTTTAGCCTGGAATAAAGGAACTGCAGGTGCTTTGCTTTGCCAACAGTGGAGGCTCTATATAGAAGCAGCTCTCTCCAGGGGTGGATAAAACTCCAGGCAGGAGCGGCTCTGTGGTGACCAGGGACTCTCTACAGCCTGTGGACAGAGAACCAACTTCGTACACGTTGGGGATTCTCAGAGTTGGGAGCCATATTCCTACCTAGGCTCTGGTAACATCTGTGATTTCTGTATGACAATGTTATGGGCCTGGTTCGTTGGCTTGTAAGACTTTGTCTCAGTTGTTGCATGGGTTAAACTGATCCATGAGAAAGTGCTTTGTTGACAATAGAACACCATTCTCCCCACCCCCAAGTCAAGAGCTGGAAGCAAGGTGGGGAGGAGGAGGAGGAGACTGGGGCCGACTGGTGCAAGCCTCCATTCGATCAATGGGAACGTGAGAGCTCTCGCCCATGGGTTCCAGTGGGTGACACTGTACTCCTCTGGGAGACACAGCCAAGTGTGAGGAGCTCTGAAGAGCCAGCTAGACCTGGTCTGAGAGTCTTAGCTGAACAGGAAGGTGGTTRGAGAAAGGGGCACAGCTGACAGATTTGGGGAGTTCAGACGTGTCGGTGAGTCATACTTGCAATGGCATGTTTAGAAGGGAGGCGGCTGGCGAGACAGGTCATGGTGAGTGTGTGCGAGGCTGGAGCTTGCTGACAAGACTTAAGACGTGAAGGACCTGGGTAGGATGAGGGACTCTAAGGAGGGTGAAAGTGGTGACTGGGAGGGGCAGGGGGTCAGGAAGGCCTCCAGCCTGATGAATGGTATGCAGAGGGTGAGATCTATGCCAAGGGTCCTTGGGGAGATGAAGAATCAGACTGAGGCTGTGCCAGGATGAGTAGGTAGCAGGGATACCAAGGGTCAGGGCAAAGTATCTGGAAGAGCCAGAGAGAAGGGAAGGGATGTTCAGAAACACACACAAGATTTAAAATTATAACCTAGTCATTACATCGAATCACCATTGCGGTTGCAGGGTATGGGAAAAGGTTGATTTGGTGTGAGAAATAGTTTGAAGTTGAAAATGACGGCTTACAGTTACTCTTTTTGAACACTAGAGGGCAGCACAGCCATACAGAATGGCCGGTCAGCTTCATGTTAGGACCTAACTGTTTATTTGAATATCCTAGCTGAGTTTTTAAGAAAGTTTCAGAAAAGGCCTTTTAAGGAAATGCGTGCACAGGGGTCTCAGAAGCCTGGGGCAGAGAGACGGCTAGATTAAGTACTTGGTACTTTCTCGATGTTAGTTAGGGTTACTATGCTGTGATAAAACACCACGGCCAAAGAAACTGGGGAGAAGAGGCTTTATTCAGCTTGCACTTCCACAGTACTGTTTGCCACTGAAGGAAGCCAGGACAGGAATGCAGAGCAGGAATCTGGAGGCGGGAGCTGATGCGGAAGCCATGGAGGGGTGCTGCTTACTGACTTGCTTCCCATGGCTTGCTCAGCCCGATTTCATGTAGAACCCAGGACCACCAGCCCAGGATGGCACTGCTGGCCGTGGTCTGGGTCCCTTCCCTATCATCCTGATTAAGAAAATGCTTTTCAGCTGGATCGCATGGAGGTGTTTTCTCTCCAGACGGCTCTGTGYGTGTCAAGTTGACATAGAACTAACTAGCCAGGACCTTATMCTTGTCAATTCCGAGTCACACACAAGAGCTACCTACTCSGTGGGTTCAGGTTTTACCTCTGGGGGCTAGCCCTTCATGCTGWCTTGGCTTGGTTGTAACATAGWWTCTAAAAYAAGGTCTGGTCTTAGGGGAGGCCCTGGGAGAAAAGCTGAGGGACTCTTGTTGCTCTGACATCTATGGTCGTGATGATAGGGACAGCTGGAGGTCTGTGTCTGAGGCRTGGAACAATCTAGAAAACCTGGTAACGTTTCCATAAGCGTTTGGAAGGAGGAGGAGCAGGGCTGTAAGTGCATACATAGCATATAGCTTGATGGTGATGAGGGGCGGTGGGCTTGTTCTCCAGGAGAAGCAGAGCTACACGAACTTGTGGAAGGGAGCAGAGGGGCTGGCTGGAGGAGATAGCGCCAGCATGGGAGCCCATCTGATCCTGCATGTCTGAAACTCAAGGGTGTGGCTTGTCCGTGTTGAAGTATCTGCCAAATATTATCCGCCATGTTCTGAAAGGGGCTTTTCTACTCCCACCACCGGGAGAGGCTGCTCAGCTGCGGATGTACAGTTCCAGGTACTTAGTAAAGGAAAGTCCGCAGGCCAGGACTGGAAGATCAAGGATTGTAGCCACAAGCTGCTTCCAATTCAGTGAGTTCTGATTACCCAGTCTGAGAGCTGTTGTTGCAAAGATCCACTGAGGA
>BDUI01029239.1:11929-23322 GCA_002335545.1 Apodemus speciosus | reverse complement strand
TGTGTCTTTGTATGTGTATGTATGTCTGTGTATGTGTATGTCTATATCTGTATGTATATACGTATGTGTGTCTGTATTTGTCTATATGTATCTATATGTGTGTGTATATATGTGTGTCTGTGTGTATGTTTCTCTGTGTGTCTGTGTATGTGTGTATGTGTCTATGTGTTTGTATACATGTATGTATGTMTGTGTGTGTCTGTGTGTTTATGTGTATGTATGTGTGTGTACATGTGTGTGTCTGTGTATGTCTGTGTGTATGTATGCCTGTGTGTACATGTGCATTTGCACATGGGTAGCTTAAGGAAACATACTATTGAGAGATTGACTGTGGTATATGTATCCAATAGTAGACACTGAAAGAATAAAAACTAAAAAGGAAGTTGAATCACCTACAGACTGAGACATTTAGGACAGTGTGTGCATTTATCTCTGGGCTTAGTGGAGTAAGTTCTGCACAGCTGTGTGTTGTCTCCTGGCAGAATGAGGTATGCTCTGTTTCCCGGGCAGGCGTGCTCTTGTCAAGAGCTTGTTGGAACAGGACCACGGGCAGCTCGCTGAGCTCTGCTGACCATTATCTTCACATTCAAGTCTGCSGCATGGAAGCTGTTCTCTCTTCTCTCGCTTAGAGAACACTTTGATAAGAAAAAATGTTGACAGCTTTGCCTTTCCTCAGACTCACTGAGGAAACATTTTCCTTTTTTCTCTTGTCAATCTCCTTTCACAGGCTGGATAGAACAAAGGGAGGGATATTGCTTTAGAGGCTAGCCCGATTTTCATCATCTAACAACCTGCGTGTATGAGCCATGACTAGCCGTACAAAGATGAGSAATACTGTCTATTTTAAGTAGCTGGGTACACTCTCATTTAAAAGCCAGTCATCTGATTGGAAAAGCTGTAAGAGGGCAAAGGTAAAGTAATATAGTTACTTATATAGATTGAATACGGCTTACTCTATGGGTTCTAAAATCAGACAGATCCAAGTCTACACATTGACTCCAGCTCTATTCTCCACAGCATGGCTTGGCAAAGTATATTTTAAACTCTCTATATGYTTCTTTGTGGCATTTTCCTTCAGGCACTAAGGCTAACTAAATGAGATATTGCATACACCATGTCTAGTACCTGGTCCTTGCATATCTATCTGTAATGTCAGCTTTCTTCTCTCTCTTTCATGCTGAGCTGTTTTCCATGGTAGCCATACTCATGCCTCTCACCATACCTACTGCCCATGAGGATGCCTTGTACGGGCTTGTGAGAGGAATATAAGAAAGGTTAGAACTGTAAAGTAATACAGTTACTTTATGGGTTGGACCTTGTGCACTCTATGAGTTCTGAGACTAGACAATATAAAGAGACCCAATTCATAGATATGGCTATACAGTGATGATGGGGTTTGAAAAACCAATTTCCCAATTTATAAGTCCAAGTAGTTCTTTTCCTGCTTAAAGCATGATCACACAGAAGAGATGTAAATAGAGGTTATAGATTAATGAACGATATACTGCCTTTCTCATTCCAGAAACACAGAAGATTTATCCTTCTCTGTCCCATGGAAATTAGATATACTCTTTGATTCATCTTGGTCAGTGAAATGTAATCTGAAGTGACTGTCAGTTTTAGAAGGAAACTTTAAAAGACTTTGCACTCTCTACCACTATGGTCATGGAATCCCATGGTGAGGTGAGGGTTGAATCAGCCCAGGATCATGAGCTATTATAAGTAGCAGGACACCACCGGTAATCCATGTTAAAATAATATAGACTGGGTGGGAGAGTAACTTCTGTTGAATTGCACTGTAGAGAATTTAAAGCTCCTAGCTTTTGGTCCGCGTAGATGAATGCAAGAAATTCTGCACACATCCCTCCAATCTGCTTTTGATGCTGACACTTCAGTGATTCTTCTCATGGTATTCCTTTCAGGCCAGAATAGGATAGGCACAGCCTTTGATGAACCATGCCTGCTCTCTACCCAATAACCACATGGCCAGGGCACATCCTCACTTCTACTCACCAGACTTGACCCCAATGGCATCTCCTGCAAAGAAGAAATTAAACATCACTGACTAATTGGATAGACTGCACCCTTCACTCTCAATGCCATGGAAAAGCTGTGGCAGGAGCGAGAGGTCATTTTCCCTGGGTCTTGGCAATAGGAATAGACATTGTCTTCAGGAAATGTTAANAAACCAGCATAGTAAAAATTATTCTCAACAATAAAAGAACTTCTGGGGGAATCACCATCCCAGACTTCAAGCTTTACTACAGAGCAATAGTGATAAAAACTGCATGGTATTGGTACAGAGACAGGCAGGTAGATCAATTGAATAGAATTGAAAATCCAGAAATCAACCCTCACATCTGTGGTCACTTGATCTTTGACAAAGGAGCTAAAACCATCCAGTGGAAAAAAGACAACATTTTCAACAAATGGTCCTGGTTCAACTGGCTGTCAGAATCTAGAAAAATGCAAATCAATCCATTCTCATCTCCTTGTACAAAGCTCAAGTTCAAGTAGATCAATGACCTCCACATAAAACCAGACACACTGAAACTAATTGAAAAGAAAGTGGGGAAGAACCTCAAACACATGGGCACAGGGAAAATTTTCCTGAACAGAACACTAATGGCTTATGCTCTAAGATCAAGAATTGACAAATAGGACCTGATAAAATTTCAAAGCTTCTGTAAAGCAGAGGACATTGTCAATAGTACTAAACCATAACCAACAGTTTGGGAAAAGATCTTTACCAATCCTACATATGATGGAGGACAAATATCCAATACATACAAAGAATGCAAGRAATTAGAATCCATACAATCAAATAACCCTATTAAAATGTGGAACAAAGCTAGACAAAGAATTCTCAACTGAGAAATATCTAATGACCAAGAAGCAGAGCCCCTAAAGAAATGTTCAACATCCTTAATCATCAGGGAAATACAAATCAAAACGATTCCACCTCACACCAATGAGAATGGCTAAGATATAAAACTCAGGTTCTGCTAAGATGCTGGTGAGGATGTGGAGAAAGAGGAACACTCCTCCATTGCTGGTGCGATTGCAAGCTCACACAACCTCTCTGAAAATCAGACTCGTAGTTCCTCAGAAAATTGGACATAGTATTACCTGAYGACCCAGGTATGCCACTCCTGGGCATATATCCCCTAGAAGATGATCCAACATGTAATAAGGACACCTGATTCACTATGTTCATAGCAGCCTTAATTATAATATAATTAATTATAATATAATTTCTTTTCTGTTCATTGAAAATGTGGTACATTTCCACAATGGCGTACTACTCAGCTATTAAAAACAATGACTTCATGAAATTCTTAGGAAAATAGATAGAACTAGAAAATATCTCCTGAGTGAGGGAACCCAATCACAAAAGAACACATATTATATGCACTCACTGATAAGTAGATATTAGCCCAAAAGCTTGCCNCTTTTGTTGTTATTGTTGCTTTCCACCACTTTTCAAGCCTGTTTTAATGTTTTCCATGTAAGATTGAAAGCAATCACGTCAGCTCTAGCTTACTTAGAGTCTACCCATCTTCCAAGGGACCTGCTGGACAGAACATGGTATTGGCTGGCCATGCTGTGAGTTAGAGCACAGCTCTGGGCTGAGGAAATGCCACCTGTACCATTCTAGGGGCTGCTCAGAGATTTTCATTACTGCCTTTCTCTCTCAGAAAAAAATACAATCATTTTAAATTTCTGGGATGAGTAGTTGAAAATAGAGAAGCTAGAGAATACCAGTATTTGTTATTTCTCTGCTCCAAATGCTACAATCTAGGTTTGCCAGTAAGAGTTTAATTGATAGGTTTGGAATGCTTTTGTACCTAGTACTTGAAATAAAATATTCAAATTAATGAAGATGTCATATGTTTAGCTTTGGTTTTGTTCACTGAAAGGACTTATAGTTTTCTTGTATTACTGTTTGTTCTTTGACAGTGTCACACATATAAGTATTATATTTTGTCCATATTCATTTCCTTTTAGCCTTGCCTAGCTGCTTTTCTCCTTTTCAACTAGTCCTTCTACTTTCATGGTGTGTATGTGTGTACATGTATACATGTATATGTGTGTTTCTGTGTGCATGTGTGTACATGCATGTGTGCCTGTGTATACATGTGTGCATGTGTGTACATGTATACATGCATATGTGTATACATGTATAAATGAATGTGTGTGTGTATGTATGTGTGTACTTTTATACACACATATGTGTGTACATGTATGCATATGTGTGTGCTTATGTGTGTTCATGTATGCATACCTATGTGTGTGCATGGATGTGTGTACGTTTATAAATGCATTTGTGTACATGCATATGTGTGCCTGTGTATACATGTGTAATGTATACATGCATATGTGTACACGTATACATGCATGTGTGTGCATGTATGTGTGTACATTTATACATGCATATATGTGTACATGCATGCATGCATATGTGTGTGTTTATGTGTGTTCATGAATGCATACCTATATGTGTGCATGTATGTGTGTACATTTATAAATGCATGTGTGTACATGCATGTATGTGTCTGTGTATATATGTGTACATGCATGTGTATGTGTGTGTTTGTGTGGTGTATAGTTTGTTGACTTTAGTAAACTAAATGGTTTTACAACAGATTATAGTTTTTCATTATAGAATTTAATTTTTTATTAACTTTTGTGGAAAGATCATTTTTGTGTGCAGGCTGATTTCAATAAAGTCTGTCTGGAAGAATACCTAATTTTAACAAACACTTTGCTTTTGGAAACTTTATACACATGTGTTTCTAGGGCTCTAAAAATGCTTTAATGGATRCATGGATTCAGGAGTCACATTTATGATCATTTTCCTTATAAGAACTCTTTGGGTAATTCATTTATTTTGCATATCAGGTATTGAATCCAGACCCTTGTGTGTCCTCGGGAACTGCTCCACTAATAGGTACACTGCAGGCACAGCCATCTTTTCTAAGGTGGGGGGAATTACAATATGCTCTTCTTTGCTTTCATCGATTTTGTAATTTGTTATTTAGACAACAGAAAGAYTGCAGCTTAAGCATGACCTTGCAGGAATCAGTTCATAGGTCTAAGCCTATAAACTGAGAGATGCCAGTGTTGCACTATGTAACAACTCAGGTCCCTGGTAACAAATCGGGTCTCTGAATTGGATCAGACAGGGAGGCAGCTGTCATGGACAAAGCTGTGTATGCACCCTGTGTTGTTCTTTCTTACTGTTGCATTACAATTTCCTTTGTGCCTGAAAAACACCATTTCATCCCAGGCAGGCCTTAAAGTAGTTTTTTTCCCTTCTAAAGTAAGCTTTTGGATTCCGCAAAATCATTCTGGATAAAATGGAACAATTAGAGAATTATTGAAACACTATTTTTAGTTCTGTGTATTATTCCATGAACTCACTCCCTTTGTCTCTTCTTTGTCAAAGGATTTGTGCAGCTTGTTTCTTTGGCTTTCATCAAATATCTTTTTTTCTTTCCTCTTCAAAATAAACTCTGTTTCCTTTTTCCCAGCCAGATGAAAGTCCGAGTACTCTGCTCTTTCTGATACCAACCCCGTGATGGTGGGACATGGGTCCACGTCATTCACAATTGTCAGTTTCAAAGGATAATTTGGAGACTGTAGGATGAAAAACAAGCTTCAATTTTCCTCTTCAGATCTTTCCCATACACACTGCCTGTGTATTATTTCAGAAAACCCATTCAAAAGTAGACAGTTTCCTTCCCTGACTGGGCACCAAATCAAGAAGCTGTGGATAATGCATCGTGGTGTTTATTATGCATCATTTTGCTGCTGACATCGGAGCCATCAAATATTGGGGAATTTACAACCAGGGAGGTTCAGCCATCATGCCTGAAGTGAAGGACAAAATATTCTGTTATTCGTCCCCAGCTCTGGTCCTTTATGGTTAGACAGTAAGCAATATATTTATTAAAGTCAAAATAACTTCCCCTTTACAAAGCACACTTGTTCCTAATTGTTGGACTAAAAATGCATATGTCATCTCTTGTTCCATCATGGGATAGAGGCTAAATTAATGTACCTTTGAGTATTTCGGAATTTACTGATATTGATATGCGTTTAATCCACAGATTATGTGTGCTGAAATGAAAAAGCAGAAAAGCTCTTGGAGTTTGGAGATTAAAACATCATACAGACTAAATAAGTTATTTGTGAAATAGCTATGATATGTTTTTATTTGTTTTTCTATTATTGTTTTTTTGTTTGTGTTTTTTGTTTTTTTGAGGCAGGGTTTCTCTGTGTGGCCCTGGCTGTCCTGAAAGTTACTTTGCAGATCAGGTTGGGCTGGAGCTCAGAGTTCAAACTGTCTTTGCCTCCCACGAGCTATTTCTTTTGAATAAAAACTAAGGCTGGAAGTTCTCTTTATGCACTTTAGTGCATGGCTATCTGGGTTTGGAGTCTGGAACCAAAGGGATGTGTATTTGGATCCCTGTATATCCTGTAAAAGGGACATCTGCCTCTTTCTACTTCTCTGTAAAATAGTAAAAAACAGTTCTGAGTCCTATAGACATGCTTTAAGGGTTAAATGAGATTCTATATATTGAAAGACTCTTAATAAAATGATGTTATATTAAGACTCCTGGAGAGATGCTACTGTCGTTCTGACTACTCCTAGTTTCCTCCTTCTGGTTACTCTAAATAACAGTAGTCCCAAAGGGACCTGTACATGAGGCAAGAGGGAAATGTTATTCCCAGCTGTGAAATATATTATCGTTTCTCTTATGGAACTGGGTGTCGAATGAGAGGTATATGGTTTTAGGAGTTTTAGTAGACTTCCAAAGGCAGGTGGAAGCAATGAAAATTGCTTCTTAATTCTTGATAATGTAGTTGGTCACTATGCTTACCTCAAGGTGTGCAYTTATGAAAGATACAGGATGCCTCTTGCACCATTTATAAGGTGACCATCTCAGCATGATAAGTCAGGGCTGCATATTTGGGAACAGGATGCTTCTTCTCCTGTGTGGACATTAAACTTGCTGCCTAGCTGTTTCAGTGGGGACAATTGAAAAGGACAGAGAGCAGCCAGAAAATGATCTCCACCTCCATTTTGGGGAAAGCAAGTTGGGTCCATGAATAGGACCATTCTTCCTAGCTGAGTCCTGCACTGACATGTGTAAGTATCTTTAGAGCCATAAGATCCGGGTGTCAGCATTGGCTCTTCGCTGTTTTCAAAGGTTCTCTATAATGAGTGGGTGAGTTTTTAAATAGTGAGTTAGAACAAGGGTCTTGAGAAGGAAAATATGAAGAAGTGAAATAACTGACCATTTCAGTACCTGAATAACTGGGCTGGCAGGTTTGCTGTTTTGGTTGTTGTTCTCTGTGGTGTTACTTTAAGATTAAGCTTATGCAAATGAACTGTTAATGGGCTGTCATTTCAGGCAAATAGCTTATTCAAAAACCCTAAGACAAGCAATAGATTGTATTTGAAATGAAAATTACAGCTTGGGCATTTTTTCAAAAAAATTTTATTTTTTCCTCTTTCTTTAAACTAAGTAGAATGGAAGGTGAGAGGTGGAAGGTGGAAGAATAAAACTGTTAGTGTCTATTCACAAGTTTCTCCTTCTTACACACACACACACACACACACACACACACACACACACACACATTCGCACATGCACGCGCACACACACCAAACCCTCAAAGCAAAAGTTTTATCCAAATCCCTCAAGCAGTCCCACTCAATCTCCATGATGCTACATAAAACTTTCTTGGCTTTCCTAGCGGTCACTGTTGTGCGAAGAGGAACTGTAATGCATATTAATAAAAGTGGAGAAAATCTTCGTGGGAAAGACCATAAACCCCAAGAAGCCATACASTTCAGAAATGGATTCTAGACCAAAAGCATAGGCAAGTGTGGGGGACAGGAGAGACTGAGCAAATTAAGTTTTTCATCCCAAAGTGCCAACCACAGTGAGTCCATTGTCCATTGGGCTCCAACACCTCCAGCCCTTGCTTCTTTTCTTAGGCTGTTTACTGCTTTCTGAGTGTGAACTTACAGTTGACGAAAACTGCAAAATTTAATACGGCAGGATAAAATAAGGATTTACTATAAATTTGAAAGAGATGTCYTCAACTCAGGCATTTTGTTCTGAACAGGAAACAGACCACCAAATTAGTATATTTACCTTCTGAGGTCTAGTGCTCTCCAGTGGGATACCTTTGTGGGCACAGCTGCTTCACTGGGCCAGAGAAGGAGACTAGAACTGTTTTGCCTTGTCTATAGGCTTGAAGCTTAAAAGTGAAAGAGTTGGCTTTCCAAACGGCTTCCTGTTCCTNGACAGTGGAATCAACAGTTTCTTTATCATCACAAATTACAATTCTAAACAATGTTAGTACCCAAAGCTTTTTCACTGTCAACTCGCACTCTTCCCACTTTGTGCAGTGGTCCAGGATGAAGCTGCAAAGGGTAAGGGGATTCTAAAATGTCTGGAAACAGAAAGGAGCATTGTGATGTTGCCCCCACTTCAATGGAAGCATTCACTTGGAATGTACCCAGAAGAAATATCACTCCATTTTATGATTTCTTTCTGTAGATTGATTTAGATAATACTAGCTTATGATTTTTTTTCTATAGTTACATGCACTTGTGCAATTCTTCTCTCTAGAGTTTATAAGAACTATAAGGGAAACGCTGGTCCTCTTTCACCCTTGGGTGTCCTTGGGTCTGACTAGTACTTAATATATATGTAATTAGGGCTCCATGCTAGCTTTCTGTCAAAGTAACAAATACTGTATGTAGATGATCTTATAAGGATGGTTTATGATTCCAGCTCACATTTGCTTAGCTTTGTTGTTCTGGACCTATTTTGGAATGGTTCATCATGGAAGAAGCTTATGGTAGATGTATTATGCTCACTATTGCCAGGAAGCTGCAAAAAAGAGCAGTGTTTCAGTATCTCCTTTAAGCACATTCCTCCAATGAACTAAGCTCTTTCAACTAGGCCCTGACTTCTAAAGAATGACCTCACAGTGCCACAGGCTTGGGAGTAGCAAACATCATCACTTTGGGGGACCTTGAAGATACAAACTAGAGAAAGTCCAGTATATGTGTTGGATTTCATGAACTTGAACTAGGATAGCAATAGAATGACTTTTCTCTTTGTAGCTGACAGGTGTATAAGAATCAGGGGGATAGTTCTTCTGGTGGTTGATCCTAAGAAACCCCAGACACTTGTGCTATTGAGAGAGATATGTATTCCAGCTGATTTTGATGATAAAGATCTTAGGTTTTTATATATGACAGGTTACCCATGCCTAGCAGCATTCATATACATTGGAATGGACTGCCGACTCCTATGCCTCTAAGTATTCTCTTCTGTGAATATCATAGTTTCATATATACATATACTTTATTATCAAGATAAAATAAAGGCCAAGCAGGAGGAAAGGGGGAAGGGCCGTGTTGTTCCAGGTGCTGGACTCCTAAGCGAGAGTCCATGTGAAGGCAGATTTTGTAGAAAGCAAGAGGCAGGATGGAGTGGAAGGGCAGCTGTAATGTTGCCTGTGACCTCATACCTCAGTTTGGGAAAGCACAGATGAAGTTGGCTCTTAAAAAACAGTGGTTGGGACTGGCTCACAATGCTAAGCMATTATGGTGTGTTTCCTGATACAGGATCATGATGATCTTGGCTTCAGGGAAAACTAACCTTCTGAATTCTGTTTGTTTTGTTGTTAAGTTATGGAAGTAGGGGCTAGCAGGTAGAGAGAAAAACTGGTCCAGAAAAATCTTTTGTATTTTCCTTTRCTTTTGTTGTTATTGTTGCTTTCCACCACTTTTCAAGCCTGTTTTAATGTTTTCCATGTAAGATTGAAAGCAATCACGTCAGCTCTAGCTTACTTAGAGTCTACCCATCTTCCAAGGGACCTGCTGGACAGAACATGGTATTGGCTGGCCATGCTGTGAGTTAGAGCACAGCTCTGGGCTGAGGAAATGCCACCTGTACCATTCTRGGGGCTGCTCAGAGATTTTCATTACTGCCTTTCTCTCTCAGAAAAAAATACAATCATTTTAAATTTCTGGGATGAGTAGTTGAAAATAGAGAAGCTAGAGAATACCAGTATTTGTTATTTCTCTGCTCCAAATGCTACAATCTAGGTTTGCCAGTAAGAGTTTAATTGATAGGTTTGGAATGCTTTTGTACCTAGTACTTGAAATAAAATATTCAAATTAATGAAGATGTCATATGTTTAGCTTTGGTTTTGTTCACTGAAAGGACTTATAGTTTTCTTGTATTACTGTTTGTTCTTTGACAGTGTCACACATATAAGTATTATATTTTGTCCATATTCATTTCCTTTTAGCCTTGCCTAGCTGCTTTTCTCCTTTTCAACTAGTCCTTCTACTTTCATGGTGTGTATGTGTGTACATGTATACATGTATATGTGTGTTTCTGTGTGCATGTGTGTACATGCATGTGTGCCTGTGTATACATGTGTGCATGTGTGTACATGTATACATGCATATGTGTATACATGTATAAATGAATGTGTGTGTGTATGTATGTGTGTACTTTTATACACACATATGTGTGTACATGTATGCATATGTGTGTGCTTATGTGTGTTCATGTATGCATACCTATGTGTGTGCATGGATGTGTGTACGTTTATAAATGCATTTGTGTACATGCATATGTGTGCCTGTGTATACATGTGTAATGTATACATGCATATGTGTACACGTATACATGCATGTGTGTGCATGTATGTGTGTACATTTATACATGCATATATGTGTACATGCATGCATGCATATGTGTGTGTTTATGTGTGTTCATGAATGCATACCTATATGTGTGCATGTATGTGTGTACATTTATAAATGCATGTGTGTACATGCATGTATGTGTCTGTGTATATATGTGTACATGCATGTGTATGTGTGTGTTTGTGTGGTGTATAGTTTGTTGACTTTAGTAAACTAAATGGTTTTACAACAGATTATAGTTTTTCATTATAGAATTTAATTTTTTATTAACTTTTGTGGAAAGATCATTTTTGTGTGCAGGCTGATTTCAATAAAGTCTGTCTGGAAGAATACCTAATTTTAACAAACACTTTGCTTTTGGAAACTTTATACACATGTGTTTCTAGGGCTCTAAAAATGCTTTAATGGATACATGGATTCAGGAGTCACATTTATGATCATTTTCCTTATAAGAACTCTTTGGGTAATTCATTTATTTTGCATATCAGGTATTGAATCCAGACCCTTGTGTGTCCTCGGGAACTGCTCCACTAATAGGTACACTGCAGGCACAGCCATCTTTTCTAAGGTGGGGGGAATTACAATATGCTCTTCTTTGCTTTCATCGATTTTGTAATTTGTTATTTAGACAACAGAAAGA
>BDUI01029222.1:3440-14611 GCA_002335545.1 Apodemus speciosus | reverse complement strand
AAAACATCTGTGGCAAAGACATGCTTGGCTCTTGTCTGCTCCACTTTATATTCTCTGACATCTGCCTGATCTCAGATCCTCCACCACGCCCTACTCTGAGCCATCTCCTCGTCTTTCCTAAAGTAYCACAAGATACTACCTACCATGTTGATCATTTCTTCTTTGTGAATTGYTTGCAAAGCACCTTTCTGCAGCCATAAGCTACCTTCTATTCACCTCTGAACACTGGTAGGTCCTCCTCACCAGATGTTTGTGACTCTTCCCTCACTGATGGTTCTTCCTCTACACCCACCTTGACCTGCCTCCCCCTCACCTTTACATTACAGCTCAAATCCCCCATTTTGGAGAATCTTCTCCTCCTCCATAGTATTCAGAATGGATTCTGCCTACTARTCTTTGTCTTCTCATGACTCTAATGTATTATATTTATTTTCATATTGACCTCATCTTGGCTTGACTGTCTGTGGAAGTGGATATTATTCATGAACAGAGATTTTTCTCTCTATATCAATGTTGTGTTTTCTTTTCCCTAAACAAGTGCCTGCCCATACAACACTTTCTATCTAACAGTATGATGTAAATGTGTCAAATAAGTAGGTTATTTATATAGACTCTCCAGTCTGTCTAGATATTCTATATATAATATGATGAAGCCAAATCCTGTGAAACTGAATGACATCACAATATAATCCAAGATAAATTTAGATCCAACAATCAGTCACCTCAAAAATTCAAAAATAAAATAAAATAAAATCAGGAAACCAAAAGCAAACAAAAAAGCAGTTCCAGGARATAGGAAAACCTCTAGGGAGCTACAGAGAGTTCAGTGTGGAGAGAAATCCCTTCATCTCTACTTAACAATGACGTAACTAAAAATAATCTATGAATACCTGAACTTCTTCTACATGGTTGGACTATAATTTAATAATTTATATTATGCAATTTGCAAGTTTTATTATAGAGATCTAAATATACTTATTGAAGATATGAAATATGGCTAGTACAAATGAGGAACTCAATTTAGATTTTATTTATTTTTAGTTAGTTGTAATTAAGGCAAAATGAAGACTAAAGTCATGAACAGAATTTTTCCTGCAAACAACACTGTTCGGCATGGCTACTTGTCACCTTAATTATTAAAAATATAAGACACAGTGATACCTAATGGAATTTGCAGATAGTATAGAAAAGAGTATAAAAGATCTTATTGTTTTTGTGGCTCACATATTAAAATGGCAATATTTTGAACATAATGGATTAAAATAAATATGTTACAGAAACATATTTTATGTATTTATTTTAGCTTTCCTAATGTGATAGTGGAATTTTAAATTGTGTAAATGGTGTATATTTTGTTTTTATTAGATAATTCTTCAATATATGCCTATATTTATATAGAGACATTTAAAATAAAGATTAGGTTCAATGAACTATTTATTTGATTTAGCAGTAATGCAAAAATCATCCTTTGCAGGCAATACATAGTTATATTTAGCCGTTTGGAGTGTCTGCCTAATATCTAACTCTNTCTAACAGTATGATGTAAATGTGTCAAATAAGTAGGTTATTTATATAGACTCTCCAGTCTGTCTAGATATTCTATATATAATATGATGAAGCCAAATCCTGTGAAACTGAATGACATCACAATATAATCCAAGATAAATTTAGATCCAACAATCAGTCACCTCAAAAATTCAAAAATAAAATAAAATAAAATCAGGAAACCAAAAGCAAACAAAAAAGCAGTTCCAGGAAATAGGAAAACCTCTAGGGAGCTACAGAGAGTTCAGTGTGGAGAGAAATCCCTTCATCTCTACTTAACAATGACGTAACTAAAAATAATCTATGAATACCTGAACTTCTTCTACATGGTTGGACTATAATTTAATAATTTATATTATGCAATTTGCAAGTTTTATTATAGAGATCTAAATATACTTATTGAAGATATGAAATATGGCTAGTACAAATGAGGAACTCAATTTAGATTTTATTTATTTTTAGTTAGTTGTAATTAAGGCAAAATGAAGACTAAAGTCATGAACAGAATTTTTCCTGCAAACAACACTGTTCGGCATGGCTACTTGTCACCTTAATTATTAAAAATATAAGACACAGTGATACCTAATGGAATTTGCAGATAGTATAGAAAAGAGTATAAAAGATCTTATTGTTTTTGTGGCTCACATATTAAAATGGCAATATTTTGAACATAATGGATTAAAATAAATATGTTACAGAAACATATTTTATGTATTTATTTTAGCTTTCCTAATGTGATAGTGGAATTTTAAATTGTGTAAATGGTGTATATTTTGTTTTTATTAGATAATTCTTCAATATATGCCTATATTTATATAGAGACATTTAAAATAAAGATTAGGTTCAATGAACTATTTATTTGATTTAGCAGTAATGCAAAAATCATCCTTTGCAGGCAATACATAGTTATATTTAGCCGTTTGGAGTGTCTGCCTAATATCTAACTCTGTGGAACATTGCATTATTTATTAGTGAGTGTCAAATAGGTTCTTTACTTTTTACTTTTTTATACAATGTTGGGAACCAGAATTTAAAGGACACATTTACCACTGAAGAATGGTTATAAAAACCAAACATCTTCTTTGGTAAATAGGAAAGGAAGTTGAGGAACCCAGGAGACCTTTTTAGAAAATAATTTTTATAGACCATACAATACATTTTTATAGACCATAAAATACATTTTTATTCACATAGAGTGAATAAATAATTATATGAATCACATAATAATGATGTCTAACAACAGCACAGTTTTTATAATGTTAAAATTTATTCTCAATTTTCTGRAAACATTACCCTGATGATATAACCTTTTGAAGAAGACTTTAAAATAAATTTAGGCAAATACAATGTTATCCATTAAAAAGAAAAATGAATACAAGCTCATGGATGTAAGTGGMTGTAATCTATGGCCTATTGATGTCCTTTWTGTGTGCCTYCAGGAAGACAGCATAAGTAACTTCTGAAGACAAAGGCGGRACAGGTTCCCTTCCACTGAGTTCCTGAGTGTGTGTCATCCAACTAGGGTCCCTCATGGGCTTGCAAAGGTAYRGAAGAGAACATTTGCAAGACAGTTCAGGAAGRCCTCAAAATTCAAAGCAGTGAGCCTACAAAATCATAAAATCCTCAGGTCAGAAGAAGCAAAATCAGTAGGATTGCCTTTGCCTTGTGCTTTGACTGTACCACGTAATCAACATGTTAGTATATGTTAGTATATCTAACAAATTGTCCAARTACTGACTTTTTTTTTTTTAAATCTCAGGCTACTATTACATTTCTATATTGCAAAACTTCATGGTTAGTGTAAAGAAAATCACAGATATAGGAAAGGAAATATTTTCTGCAAGTTACATTTTAAGGTAGTATAGATTTAATAGGTTTCATTAAGGAATTTTCATACATGTGTGCCATTGTAATTCTGTTTTATTATCTCCCTATGTTATTTTTTTGAGAGAGAAAAATTGCTTACTTACAATTACCACRAAAAGTATTTTGAAGTTTGTATCAGTTGTTGTTTCATAGAAATCCAGTCATAGTGTATGAGACAAGGTTCCCTGAGACCCATTAACAACTCCGATAGAGCCAGGGACGCAGAGTCTGGTTTTAGGACTTGGCAGGCTGCAGGACGGTTTGAAAAGTCTGGATCTTGAGACTTGGGAAAGGGATCTGTCAAGCTAGACCACTCATGTAAGGACTTTTTACATATAAAAATATGCAGAACYTTTTAAGAAACTGTCCAGTTAATACCGGTTGGCATGCCACCTAAGAAAGTGTCCYGTGCTACCGACCAGCACACCACATTTGGCTACTTATTCCATTGCTTTGTTTCCTCAGAAGGGCTTGGTCAAAATGGGCAAGATGATGGTTAACTGCATGCTGCTGCCRGCAYATCAAGCTGGATGCTATTATGTTTTATATGTATAAATGTATATACACACATATAGTATGAATATATTTTGTATGTATACATACATGTATATATATACATTAACTTATACATATACTGTATAAATGCTGCATACTGTATAAATAGGACTGTTTTTTTACTCAGGCTCTAAGTGATTTTGGAGTCCCCAGTGCTGCTAGGGAGAACTGATGTTTACTTTCAAACAGGAACCCTTTACATAAACAAGTAGGAGGCCTACTGAGAAGGCACTTCCCTTTCAGTCCTCTCTGGGGTGAACTCAGAGCTCTGTCCTCTTTCTATGCCTCTGCCACTCCTGATTATATAACCAAGGTCATGCTAATTAATTTCTCTAAAAGTCAACTTCCTCTTCTACAATATGAGGRCATTAAATCCRCGTTATTTTCTTCCAGGGATGGTCTTGGGATCCAGCTGAGGCAGAATACATAAATGCATCTTAGGAGGAAGGTGGGGAAGGAGGTTGGAGGGATGGAGGGAGGAAGATTGATTTTCTTGAATGCTCAGAACAATATAACAATGATAACCCTAACCAAGTGCTCATTTTGTTAGTTTCTTATATTAGGAATCTCATATTGTGAGCAATAGAAATCAACGCAAATTAGCTGAAGAGGAACAAAAGGTGGGCAGAGGATACTGTGCTAAGGACACAGAACTGTTGTTTCCTGGTATCTGAAACTAGAGACACATCAAGTTCTCGGCAAAGAACTGGAACCAATTGCTTCTCCTTTCATCTCCTTTATTTGTTCTCTGGCTGAAGCATTAAAAAAAAAATGACTAAAGTCAGATCTCTTTTGCCTGTTCAAATGCGAAAATGCTCTGGCTTTCCACAGATCCATGGAATGCATTTTGCAGACCCTGCCATGCAATGATACTGATCTTGTTTCAAACACAGATTCTAAGGGAATCTGGGATGTTAGATTAGGAATGATCGAGGTTAACAGAAAGGAAGTGACAGTGGCRTGAGGACTTGTTTTCCMTTAAGAAAGCCCCTCCCCCTTGAAAGTTGAGTGTTGAATACAACTTCTTTATGTTTCTAGTGTTCTGTGTGCCTTTCCAAGGCACTTTGCCATGTGAATGAAAGAAGAAAAAAAGCAGTATGTTAACAGATAGAAACAGACTTTCTCTGAGGGATAGAAATATTTTCTTTGAGAGGGGAAAATAAAGATACTTTGAGAAAGAATTTGAAAGAAAAGGGAGAGCGTGAGGGCATCTCCACCAGTGGTGTTACAAGAACAAGAGAGGTTTAGCGTTCTCTGTTGCASGAAATTAGAGGCATTGGGCTTCTTCCCAAGAGGACTGGAGAACAAGGAGAACATACAGAGCAGCGCAAGAAGGCAGAGACAGCAAATCTGCTGGGAGGAGGCAGAATGTCGCAGATCTTCCAGGGCACAGGATCTTGTCCAAAAGCACCCCCTACGTATCTATCTATCTATCTATCTATCTATCTATCTATCTATCTATCTATCTATCTATTTATTTATTTATTTATTTATTTATGGAACCTACTTTGTGTGCATGTGTGTACATGTGAGTGTGTAAGAAAACATGTCTACACACATGCACATAACTTAAGGTTCTGAAAGAGAGAAGAGATGGAGATCCAGGAGCGACTCCATGTGGGTGCTGGGAACTGAACCTGGGTCTTCTGTCAGAGCAGGGCCCACTATTAGCTGCTGAGCTATCTCCTAAGTTTCACTCTATAGTTTTCAGGGTAGAATACATGGGCTATGCCATTTTTGGTTTCTGTAAAATTTGTTTTCTCTGTAGATATTATGTAAAGGAGGAAATGTGTGTGTGTGTGTGTGTGTGTGTGTGTTCTGTAACTGCCAAATGGGATTACCACAGGATGGAAGGACAGTGTGTTAAAGTGGAAGCAGGGGTAGGATCTATTCCACTCAGAGTGGCCCGAGAAGGTAGGCAGCAGCTGACTTGGGGTTGTAAACATTTCGTTCTGTTTATATTCCATTCAAAGGCTTATCGAGCAATTACATCAGATCCAGTTACCCATTGACAGATGAGGAAACTACAGCCAACCAAAATCTCAGGGCAAGTGAGCTTCAGAACAGACAGAAGCAGGGCAGACACCACCTCTGGGGCTCCGCTATTGCATTGAACTTGCTCCCTTTAAACATTCTGGCAGTGACAGAGCCAAGTGAGGTAGCCTGTCTTAGCAGCGGGGGTCCACGAATTCTTTCCTGTAATTAAACGCTTTTAGTGCTTTTGAAAGGAATCACTGAAATTATATTTAACTTATTCTCTGGTGTGTATTTGTTGGATCTCCACTGTCTAACCACTACCAGGAGAGGTGACTGTCCCTTGCTTTGGAGAAAGAATAATTTGACCAAGGGGAATTCTAAAATTAAGGGAAAAAAAGACTAAACAATGATGTAGAACTACTGAGCTCACAATGATGATGAAAGCAAGTTAGAAATCTATGGACCAGTGTGCTTGGGCTTGGGCCAAACACTGTAATACAAAGAGGTGTAGAGCAACAGAAAGAAAACCCCACTTAGATAGCTTGGTTGAGTCTATTCTCTCTGTGAAGGACACAAGAGCTTAATTCTTACAATTGTAATATAAAATAAGTTTCCCCCTTTATTCCATATATAGCCTAAAACATATTGCATATGTAGCCTAATAATGTTTTCATATTCAACAAATGTTTTCTACATTCCCTGGTACCTGGTATGTGGAATAATGTTGCCACCAACAATAACTGGGACAGAAACGCTCTGGATGCTTCACAGAACGCTTTTGGACAGGCTCCATTCTTTGTCCCTCACCAGACACTCTGTCAGGTCTCTGCAGAGCTGAACAAGAGACGTACAAGCCAGCCTTCCAGCTTCAGCAGAGCCCCTGCCGTGAAAGAAAAACAGCTGAGCCAACAGGAAGCAGGAACAGAGGGAGAGGTGTCAACAGAGATATTTTTAAATCCAATGTAGTAAATAAACAGTCTGCAATAAAGCCATGGCAGGTAGTTCTGAGAAGCTAGCTTCTGTAAGGAGCCTGAGCAAAGCCTGGCTTGATCCTTTGTTAGAACAGCAGTTTTGTAATTATGGTAAAGTCAAACAAACATTGGAAGAGAGGAACAAAGGTTTGAAAATCAGACATAGATAGATAGATAGAGAGATAGATAGATAGATAGATAGATAGATAGATGATAGATAGACAGAGCACAGAAAAAGAAAGAAAATGACATGCACACACATATGACCTTATTGTTAACCAGCTACAAGCAGATACTTCACCTTGACTGTGGCTATAAAGTAATCTCTCCCAGTTATATCTTATCTACACCTCTATCTTAATCTTGGTCCTCAAAGCCCTTACCTGTCCCTCCCATCTTAGTCACTTTATCTAATTTGGTCTTAGTCTGTCTGATCCCAGAAACTGCACTGTTGTTATGGGCATGTGATAGGAAACTTGTATACATCTTATTTAATCATTACAACTGACAGCAATCAGGGACATGTATGGACAGCTGAAAGTGACTCCGTGCCAATCAGGCATCTTCACAGTCAGCTTTCAAGGGACCCCGCGACAAGACGTCATCACTAGCTGCCCAAGAGGACGCACATTTTCGCCCTTGTCACATGTCCCCTTGAGCATGTGCCAAGGCCACAAGGAAAGTTATGTTCTCCCTTCCCCCACTCTCTTCTGTCTTTCCTCTCCTAGAGGCCACCTCTGTCTCTTTTTGAGAGACATAGTCCTCTTTATTATAAAAAACCTCCCTTGTGAGACCTGTAGTGTGGTCCCATCAACAACCCCTTCGATGTCTTCGTTTGAAAGAAGAAACAGTCATAGACTTGAAACTAGAATAAATAGAGAATGAACCTTTAGATAAAGTTTGACCTCTTAGAATGATCTCCGCAGCTCTCTAGGATCAGGCCTCTTCCACCATTGTGCTTCAGGTGATCTAACAAGTAGCAGGTCCTGATCAGAACAGCCAAAGATCCAGCCTACTGACTTTACATTCTGACTAAGAGAGTGGAATCGCTTCTCTCCAATCATGTTTCTTTTTGTTATCTGGTTTTCAGTCCATGTGCATGCATCATAGTTCCCTGAACACAGAGTTGAAAGATCCAAATCCCCTCCTTGACTAACTTCCTGAACGGCCCTAGAAGTTCATGACTCAGGTCAGTTTCCCAGAGAGTGTGGTAGGCTGTTAGTTCCAACTGGAGCATCTGTAGATTCATGGTGATGATCTCAATTGGGGGCTCTTCTTAACCAGTCTACCTCAGCCTAAGCCTGAGTATGGCAGCGACAACAAATCCTAGCCTTGAACCACGGCCCACCCCTGAAGTCTGTCCAGTCTGTAGCGGCCTTCTCCTTTGGCTTTCACGGCATTTATGATCAATCAGGATCAATGTCTGCTTTCAGGACTGGTGCATTCTTGTAAATGTGGTTTTGTCATTTTCATAGCACTTAGCCTCTGTTTATTTAATTGATCTATTTACATATTTAAAAAATATCTTCCTCCAACTGATATTATTTCTACTGTTACCTCTCTTATTATCCACTGTACCCCAGTGCTAAGAAATGGTTCTGAGTCCATGAGAGATCTTTAATTAACAATTTTGAGTGAATTAAGCAATGGGTTCTATTCCTGAATTTAGCTGCTTACTACAGTTTTTCCTATGGAAGGCATTGGACACAAAACAGGAAATGAAAGAGACAAAGTCTCTGCCCTTTTGAATGCATACTCAAAAGGGAAAAGATAGTTGATAAGCAATATCAAAAATGTGAGCTATATGATAAGAGTTATCATAAAATTATAGTGCACAGTAAAAGAATAGAGAGTGATGGCCGGTGGACGGAGATAATTCCCCATCTGATAAGATGACATTTGAACAGAGAATCGGATGAAATAAGAGAATGAGTCAAGCAGCTATCTGGCTAAAAGGTTCTAGTTAGATAGGGTGTGCGTGCAAAGGCTCAGAGAAGGGATGCATGTGGAAAGTTGGAGCAAAATCCTAGAGGTCAGTGAGGCTGAACTATGGAGAGAAAAGAGAAGGGCAGACAATATTGTGGCTGAAGGGAGTGGGTGTCACACATCAACTAACACCTTGTACGGCGTCCTAAGAAGTGTACAGAGGACTCTCCAGGATGGAAAGTGAGCAGGCCACGCTGACATTTTAAAAGGCTGACTCTTGTCCCTCGGAGCAAAACAGCAGTAGATAAGAGTGGACGCAGAGGAATTACAGAGATGCTCTACAGAGATCCTCAACTGGGGCGTGCTGGTTTAGATGTATTACTCTGGGAATATTTGATAGTAGAGTTTATAGAATTTGTTTTTGTTTGTTTGTTTGTTTTTGAGAGTTTGCACATTTACACTTTGAGGAGAAAAAAAGGAAAAGCACTTTATTTTTTTTCTTTTTAAAAAGGAAGTAAAGAAAAGCAGAATTGTCCATTATTGTTTTCTTCCAGTAAAACTTGTTTTTAACAGGTACATAAACAAACAGGCAAAGGCTAGAATCCTCTGTTAATTTTCAGTTGAATACAAAGGTGGAGGTTTTTATGGGGGGAAAATGGGGTATATCTACAATGGAACACTTGTCCTCAAAGTTTAAACATGTAAGAAGAGAAATGAACCCATGACAAGGCAGGACGGGCAGGAGAGCAGGCCATGATTGGACAATGGGTAGAAGATTTCTGTTGGATTGAAAAACTGATAGTAGTAAATCCCAGGAGTGAGATCAGCAAATAGGGTAGCCATGTTCTTCCTTTCATAGCACAGCAGTCTCCATCCCTTCTGCCTCGCAAGTACGAAAAAGAGTCATGGCTGAGAGAGAATAAAAGTTAAAGCTCCTTAGGCCACATTTTCATTCACCACATGGCCACCACATGCTGTGGGTGAGATCCCTGCACCAGGGCTTTCCTCCATCAGCTGCCACAGTAAGCCCCGGGGCCTACTCACCACTGCAGCCTGCATGGTAAGGCTGCCGGGCATCAACGCGCGCTTTTGTGTATCTGCCAACCGTCTGGCCCGTTGAAATGGCAGGCTCATGAAAATCCACAATCACAAGAACCTTATGGGTGAGCTAACTCGCCACATTTGTGCTTACACTCAAAGATACTGCAATTAGAAGAGCCTCAACCTTGTAAAGCCAGGTATGAAATCAAAGACAGAACCTGGAACTGTCCCACGAGTACCTGGTTACTGGCCGAGAAAGCCTATTCCTCCACTCCACTTTCGACAGTGTTCTTTCTCTATACATGTTCCAGGTATGATTTTAGAAATAAGATATCATGTTCAATTATTTATTTGTAGCTGTCCAGCAGCCAAGGAGAACTAGCTATACCTGAAAGGGAGGCTGGAAGTGAAAAAGGATGGGGGAGTGGGGAGTGAGAGAAGGCTGAAGACAAAGTTCTCTGATCGAGGATCAACGTTTAATATTCAGCACTGTATTTATATAGGGAGAGCCCACAGACCCATCCTTTGTTTCAGCTGGATTGTGTTGCCAAGCAAGCTCAGCAGGCAGTCTGCTCTTGTAGGAAACTGCAGGTGCAGCAAGGCTGAAGACTCCACCCTAGGTCTGCTAGGTGGCAGAAGGCCAACTATGGCAAACACTTAAGGTCTAGTTAGCCTGCTCAAGGCTGGGGGAAGGGCATMTTTATTTATTTATTTATTTATTTATTTATTTATTTATTTATTCTGAAACCTCGTCCTCCTTCTTTGCCTCCCAGGCTTCTCCGACATGGACCTCAAGAATGACCACCTTTCAGCAGGAAATTAAATTCCCCAAATACATTTCAGTCTGGGGGAAATGAAAATTGTCCCAATAATTCTGAGTCATTCAAGATGCCTTCACATTCACATGCACTCACAAATTATTCCGCAGCTTAATGATAGTGTCTCATGCTCTCTATAACCTCCAGTTATAGATCCCGTTCATTGTGCCACTGTCCATGAGTTTTCTTGAGAGGGAGACTAAACATCGCCGTGGAGCACGGCCGGTCCATCATTAAAATGAAGATACTCAACACCCAAAGATGCTTTCAGTGACTCCAAGCTGGGATGGATAGGCAGTAGTATGCCTCAACCAGAGAGAACGCTGGCCCAATTCCTATGTCATGGTGCTGTAACTCTTCCATTGAAAGAGAGCGGGGAATGATGGCACCCACAATAGAAGGTGTTCCAACTTAGGTCATGTAGTCAAGACACACACACACACACACACACACACACACACACACACACACA
>BDUI01029093.1:19087-30422 GCA_002335545.1 Apodemus speciosus | reverse complement strand
GGCCCTGAGCATGATATGAACATTGGGGTGCTAATTTATAGGTTTCAGAAGAGAAGAATTTTGGTATGTGGCTTAGAGACTCTTCTTGTGATATTCTAGTGAAGGATGCAGTTGCTTTTTGCCCTTGTCTGAAAAGTCTGCCTGAGGTTAAGGTGAAGAGATTTAGATTAGTTGCATTGGCAAAGGAAATTTCAAAACAACCTAGTTTAGACTATACCCTGCGATTCACTCTTATGAACATWTTGATCAAGCATAGCAAGCTTAGAACAGAAAAATRCAAAATGCATTATTCAAATATTAAAGGGRCATCAGGAAGTGGAATGGAGCTAAATCCTGTGTGCAAAGATATTAACTGGAATTAAGGGAGCAGTGACATCTGGGCAAGATCCCACCCAGCTAAGCCTATAGGTTATGCTTTTGCAGTTAAATAAGGAATAGTTACATCATGTTTGGCACTTGGTAATTGTTTTCATTTGACATTAGGAGATTTGAATGTGTATCCCAATGACAAGGGATAGATTATGATAACTAGTCTTGGTTGTCAATTTCACAATATCTGGAATGAGCTGCAATATAGAAATGGAGGACACACCAGTAATCCATATCTTGCAGCATAGTGGCCATGTTTTTAAAGATCTTGTGGAAAAAAGTTTACAAAATCTTAGGTTCAGGTGTGATAGCACCTTTAATCCCAGAACTCGGGAGACAGAGACATGCAGATTTCTGAATTCAAGGTCAGTCTACCGAGCAAATTACAGGACAGGCAAATGTAGGCAGTGAAGGAACTTATTGAAAACAGAAAGCGAGTATATATGTAATAGAAAAAGGGGGCCATGTTCCAGCCCTAGCAAGCAGCAAAACTAGGTATATTTGGCCACATGGTTCTRGATTTAGAGTGGAGAATAGAAGGGGTTACTGGGACAATTGATGCTAGTTAGCTGGAGCTAAGAAGTTAGCAACGGTTAATAAAGACTGGCATCACTGAGGTGAAATGTTTTGCGAAGTCTTTTCTGAAGCTGCCAAGAAGCAGACAGGCAACATAGATCACAGAGAAGAGACAGAGCACCTGCTGACACCTGGGTTTGGTAATGTAGAAGAATTGTCTAGGTGTTACTGCTTTTGAAGGCATGAAGGACTCACAGAGAGCAGATGAGCCTTGACACTGTAAGAGGCTAGGAAAGGCCACTGGTGAAGGTTCAGCCTTAATGGCATTAAAGCCCAGGACYGAAGGGGTCATACAATTTGAGATTTAACATCATGAAGATAGCCTATGAAAGGCTATTGGTGAAAGTGCAKCCTAATTGCAATGGAAGATCCCAGTGTATTGGAAAAGCCAGTACTGTGAAATGACCACCAAGAACAGCAGCACCAGTGGAGTGGAGTCTGCCGGAGTGTAGAGTGCTATAGAGGCCAGAGCTTCAGAAGTGACTCAAGCCCATAGGAAGAGCCCAGAGGATCATCTGTGGATCTCAGATATTGTAACAAAAAGCCATTAATTTGMAGTTTCCTTGAAGTTGCCTTGGAGACCCCAAAATATTAGAGATGCCAGAGGGATAGGGTAACTGCCAAGAAAAGTTGCTAACAGGGAATGGAAACCACACAAGGGAAAAATTGTATTTCAGTTAACAAAGATGAAAGGAGTTGCATATCAGACATGAAGATTCACAAGTAGGAATTTGCCCAGTTGGTTTCTGGTCTTGCTTTGGTCCAGTATTTCCTCTCTATGAAATTTTGTAATGGTAATACATGTCTTGTGATGCTGGAAGTATATCATCTGCTCTTTGATTTTGGTTTCATAGGCGATAACATTTAAAAGATTGAATGAATCTTTAAAGAGGCTTTGAATTTTGGAACTGTAAACATTATTGAGACTGTGATAGACTATAGGGACTTTTGTAATTGGACTAAATGCATTTTTCATTATGTTATGGCTACCAAGTCTTTGGGTGCTACAGGTGTGGAATATGATGGTTTGAATAGGTTTGGTCCCCATAGACTCATGTGTTTGAATACTTGACCCATGGGGAGTGGGACTATTAGTAGGTATCTTCTTTTTGTAGTAGGTGTGGACTTGTTGGATGAAGTATGTCTCTGTGGGTGTGGGATTTGTGATATCTATGTTCAAACTCCACCCAGTGTGGAAAGAGAGTTTCCTCCCTGTTGCCTACAGATCAAGATATAGGGTTTTTGGCTTCTCCAAGACCAAGCTGGCCTGCATCTTGCCACACTTTTCACATGATGATAATGGATTAAATGTCTGAAACTGTAAGCTAGCCCCAATTAATTGTTTGCTATCATAAGAGTCCTATTAGTCATATTGTCTCTTTATATCTATGGAAATCCTAACTAAGACAGAGAGATTGGTGAGGCTAGAACCAAGCTTGATTGTGATCACCTRAAGCAAACTAGGGAATTTTATTAGACTTTCATTGGACTATCAGCCACAGTTATGTAAGGACAAAAAAGTAGAAGAGGGACAAGGGAGAGATTGAAGCAGTTGCAGGGTATCCTAAAGAGAACAGATAAAGTAATAGAGATTCTGTATTGGTAGTATAAAGTCTAAATATTTTTCGGGAGTAAAGAAAAGATGTAAGGGTTCAAATTGAAAGTCCACGTTTGGTATCAAAGAATGATGAATATATACTACACATTCTTAACAGTTATGCTATAGAATATCAATGCAGAGAACACTACTGAAGTGTAGGGAATGGGAGGGAGTCAGGAAAAGGGGGAATAGAACAGATTCCAGCTAAATGTTTATCAGCAACAACAGATGCTACGACATAACAGARAGATGGCTTCAATAACTGAAGGAAGATTACTGTCAGTACRGAATTTTATATCAGCCAAATGACTATTCAAGAGTCTGAACAAATTAGGATATTTTCTGATGCAAGATGACAAAACCCTTCAGATGAAAGCATTTATTCAGGAAGATGAAAAAAGCAGCAGAAAGAGCATCTGCAGCAATAGAGGTGAGAATTTGCCACAAAAATGCAAGACAAAAGAACAGAAGGGAAAGAAATGCACTGGGCGTATTCTAAAATTCTTCAAAGGAATATTTTGAGCTGAACTTTCTAGTCTAGTGGCTGCTGTTTACAGAAAGCTACCTATACATAAATGAAATAAAATAAAAATAAGTAAAATTGCCAACTTTCTGAGAGTGCTCAGTGGTCACGTGTATGATGATTCCTGCAGTACAGACTCAGCTATAAAGTATGTACACCTTTGCTCTATTAGGCAACACTGGAGAGGTTAGGCATTCTAAAAAAGCCTTATTTTCTCCTATTCTGGTTTTCCTTTATTATATTTGTTATTCTGAGAATTTTGCACATGTATATAGTATCTTCTGATTACTGGAAGCTTCACTCTGTTATCCCCCTCTCACTTGTATAATCTCTGTCAGAGTCCCTTTCCATTCWTCYATTGTTCTGAGACCCATGGTAATCTGTGTGTTTATGGATTTGCTACTATTTATTGAGGTGTAGTTGGTTGATCARTGGATACACAATGGAAGACAAAGTCTGTCATCCTCCAGAAATGACTAATAACTCATAAATTCAGAGAGGAGTTAGAAGGCCATGTGMGCCYATCCTCATGATTGCTGTGAATCTTGTGTAGGCTCCTTGTTMTAAGATCCAGACTGCATTGTCTGTATTTTATTATGCCCAAAGCATAGTATTTYACAGCTCTTTGCTCATGTTCTTACATTGTTCTTAACCCCTATTCCATATTGTTTTCTGAGCCTTAAAAGGGGGCAGAAGGAATCTCTTATTGAGGGTTAAGCATTTGAGTTTTATTTTCTTGAGTAACAATGCCTCTGTGCATCTGTTGCTTTTCATTGTAAATAAAAGTTTCTCTGATTAAGACCAACAGTATCATTTGTCTGTGGGTATAAACACTAATATTTAGAAAGCAGATTGCACTGTGTTAAATAACAATTGTAAGTTCACTCTTTCGGTCTCAACCCTGGACTTTTAAATAGTTTACAGCACAAGGCATGCATTTTTTCTTATGAAGAGTTTCTCAAAACCTGTCAGAAGACACGTTGGTGGCCCACTTCCTCCTCTTCCAAATCATGGCACTTTTGTATCGCTGATCAAATCTTGCCTGATAATTTAATTTTGGAGTTTGTAGGGTTCTCAGTTGGGTAAGATTGTGGATGCCTTTTCTACGGCAATTGCTTATGTTTTACCTTCTTACACTATGAAAGTTGTGCAAAAGGTCAAGCACATCTGGTTTGATTTCTCTGTGCCTTAGATTAAATGTGTGTGATGTCTTTAGCAACTGCTCCTGACCAACTAGTTCTGTGTTGCAAGCCCAGGATAGCTGGCCAGTGCCTTACATTTTGGGGAGCTCTAGCATCTATGATCTATAGCTCAAAAGCAAGCACCTTATACTGGGATACTGGTTTTGTAACCTCTAGCTATTAGGTCCAGAATTTTCAGCTATGCTATATTTTTTAATCAGATTAAAAGTTAGTAAACTATAGTGGGATATATTATATGGGAGAAGAATTTATTTTTATAACAAAATGATAAAAAGGTTTAAATGTCTACAAATGACCAAATATTTGTAAATATGTAAACAAAAACAAAGATACCCTTGCCCTTATTTGAACAAAATCATTACAGAAGAAAGTAGTAGATGTGCATGTTGGTTTTTTTTTCTTTTGTATTCTTCATTTTGATGCATTTTTTCCTCCTTCCCTTCTCTCAAGAAAGATTACAAAAGTATATATAAATGCTACAGCCACTGGCTTTAAGAATGAAACCTAGGCTCAATTTATAAAATTTCCTTTAATGTATTGCTTAATTATATGCAAATTTTGTCACTTCTGTATTTTGTGTGGCAGTCAGTAGTTAAAATAAAACTGTCTCAAATATCATACATAAATAACCTCATGCTGCTATGGTCTTGTTAAACTTTGGAAATCAGACTTGCTTATCAAAATCTTTAAAACAGTATCTAAAATGGATAGATTTGTAATTATCTTGGTAAAGTTATAATATTAAAATAATTCATACATGTTTAGACTGTGTCCTAGTCACTGTTCTATCACTGCGGAGTTACCAGGGCAACTCTTATAAAAGAAAGCATTCAATTGCAGGCTTGTTTACAGTTTTACAGGACTAATCCATTATCCTTATAGCTTTGTTCATTAGGCTGGAGCAGTAGTTAAAAGCTATACTCTGATCTATAGGTGGCAAATTAGGTAGGGAGGGAGATGGAGGAGAGAAAGATTGTCTGGATCTGGTTCATGGGCTTTTGAAATCTTAAAGTCCACCACCAATATTATACTTTTTCCAACAAGCGAATTCTAATCTAACAAAGCCACCCTTCTAATCCTTCTAACTTTTCAAAGAAGTCATCAACTGGGGACTAAGCATGCAAACATATGGGTGATTCTTATCTAAGCCACCACAGACTACAAATAACCAAACCTAAAGAAACCAAGCAAGATATATTTTATTGACTTAACACACATGTTCTCTTTCACCTTTAAGAGAAAGCTGTGCAAGACAAACAGATGCTTGTTGTTTAAGCCTCTATTTCTATCATCACTTTTCAGTTAATTAATTTGGCTTCACAYATACACCCCATGCCCAGATAAAATTCTCGTCTGATTCATTCATTTATCTTACATTTTTAATAACATAAAAGTTAACTCAAATACCCATTGTGTTCCATGTACTGTGGGAAGCCTTTGTAATTAAAACTTAGCATAATTCCTTGGTTTTATGACTCATCTTATTTATAGTAAGAAACAAATCAGATTAAAACAAGAAATGTACCTATAGGTATAGCTAAAAGTGATTGGATATTGGTCACTTTCTATGTTAAATTCAGTGGCTAGACTACTGTAAAAATAAGATGCGATCTTCTCTGGTGAAAAAGCAGGCAGGTATAGCCAGGAGCACAGGGAATACAGGAGTGGGCAGAACAGCTGGGACAGGATCCCTCTGGGCTCAACCTGCACCCAGGAGCTGAGCAGAGCCACAGCACTCTGTGCCAGGGGAGAGCTGGTCAGCAAGGAGTGCTGAGACAGGCTTGCAGGCCCAAAGGAGGGACAAGCACCAGACAGAGACAGCAGGACATACTAACACCAGAGATAACCAGACAGTGAAAGGCAAACATAGGAAAGCTACCAATGGAAATCAAGGCAACATGGCACCATGTGAACCCAATTCTCCCACAACAGCAAGTCCTGGACACTCCAACACACTGGAAAATCAAKATTTGCATTTAAAATCACAGCTCATGATGCTGATAGAGGGCTTCAAGAAGAACATAAATAATTCCCTTAAAGAAATACAAGTAGAACACAGGTAAACAGGTAGARGCCCTTAAAGAATCACAGGAAAGCACAATCAAACTGGTGAAGGAATTGAACAAAACCATCCAGGATCTAAAAAATGGAGGTAGAAACAATAAAGAAAACACAAAGGGAAACAACTCCAGACATAGAAAACCTACAAAAGAAGTCTGGAGTCATGGATGCATGCATCAAAAACAGAATACAAGAGATAGAAGAGAGAATCTCAGATGCAGAAGATACCATAGAAAGCATCAACACAACAGTCAAAAAATGCCAAATGCAAAAATCTCCTAACCCAAAACRTCCAGGAAATACTGGACAAAATGAGAAGACCAAACCTAAGGATTATATGTGTAAAAGAGAGTGAAGATTTGCAACTTAAAGTGCCAATAAATGTCTTCAACACAATTATAGAAGAAAATTTCCCTAACCTAAAGAAAGAAATGCTCATGAACATACAAGAAGGCAACAGAACTCCACATAGATTGGATCAGAAAAGAAATTCCTCCTGTCATATCATAATTAAAACACCAAATGCACTAAACAAAGAAAGAATATCAAAAGCAACGAGGGAAAAATATCAAGTAACATATAAAGGCAGACCTATGAGAATTACACCAGACCTCAGCAGAGACGATGAAAGCTAAAAAAGATCTTGGGCAGATGTCATACAGACCCTAAGGCTACACAAATGTCAAACCAGGCTACTACACCCAGAAAAACTCTCAGTTAACATAGATGTAGAAAACAAGGTATAACATGAGAACAACCAATTTACACAATATCTTTCAACAAACACAGCCCTTAAAATGATAATACATGGAAAAAACCAAGAAAAGAAGGAAAGTACACATTAGAAAAAGCAAAAACTTAATCTTCTTTTAACAAACCCAAAAGAAGAGGACCAAACCAACATAACCCCTCCTCTAATAACAAAAATAACAGGAAGCAACTATTACTTCTCCTTAATATCTCTTAATAACAATGCATTCAATTCTCCAATAAAAAGACATAGACTAACAGATTGGATACATAAGCAGGACCCAACATTTTGCTGCAAACAGGAAATTTCACAAAGGCAGACACTACCACAGAGTAAAAGGCTAGAAAACTATTTTCCAAACAAATGGTCCCAATAAACAAGCTGGAGTAGCCATTCTAATATCGAATAAAATAGACTTTCAACCTAAAATAATTAAAAAGGATAAGGAACGACACTTCATACTCATCAAAGGGAAAATATATTAAGATGTACTCTCAATTCTGAACATATATGCTCCAAATACAAAGGCACCCACTTTCATAAAAGAAACTTTACTAAAGGTCAAAGCATATATTGCTCCCCACACAATAATAGTGGGAGACTTTAATATACCACTTTTATCAATGGACAGATCAGGGAAACAGAAACTAAACAGAGAAACAGTGAAACTAACAGAAGTTATGAAACAAATGGATTTAACATACATAAATATATGATATATATAACATATATATATTTATACATATATATATGTTCTCCAAAATTGAACATATACTTGGTCACAAAACAGACCAAAATAACTAGAGAGCAATGAGACAGTATCAAAATTGACAAAATCAGAAATGAAAAGGGAGACATAACAAGAAATATTGAGGAAATCCAAAAAAAAAAAACCCATCAGATCCTAGTAGAAAAGCCTATACTCACCAACAGTGGAAAATCTAGATTAAATGGACAATTTTCTAAACAGATACCAGGTACCAAAATTAAATTAAGATCAGATAAATGATCTAAACAGGCCCATAACCACTAAAGAAATAATAGCAGTCATAAAAAGTTTCCAAACCAAAAAAGCCCAGGATCAGATGGGTTCAGTGAGAATTTTATCAGACCTTCAGAAAAGACATGACTAATATTCTCCAAACTCTTCCATAAAATAAAATACATTTTGTGAAGCCGCAATTAGTCTCATACCTAAACCCCACAAAGACTCAACAAAGAAAGAGAACTTTAGATCAATTTCCCTTATGAATATCGATGCAAAAATACTCAATAAAATTCTTGCCAACACCAAGAACATCTCAAAATGATCATTCACCATGACCAAATGGGCTTCATCCCAGGGATGCAGGGATGGTTCAATATATGGAAATCCATCAATGAGATGAACTACATAAACAAACACAAAGGAAAAAACCCACATGATTATTTCATTAGATGCTGGGAAAGCATTTGATAAAATCCAATGCCTCTTTGTGATAAAAGTCTTGGAAAGGTGAGGAATTTAAGGCTCATACCTAAACATAACAAAAGCAATATACAGCAAACAAGTAGCCAACATCAAACTAAATGGAGAGAAACTTGAAGCAATCCCACAGAAATCAGGGACTAGACAAAGCTGTCCACTCTCTCCCCACCTATTCAATATAGTACTGGAAGTCCTAGCCAGAGCAATTAGATAACAAAAGTAGGTCAAAGGGATACAAATTGGAAGGGAAAAGTCAATGTGTCACTATTTGCAGAGGGTATGATAGTATATTTAACTGTCTCCAAAAACTCCACTAGAGAATGCCTAAACCAGATAAACAACTTCAGCAAAGTGGCCAGATATAAAATTAACTCAAATAAGTAGCCTGCCTATACTCAAAGGATAAAGAGGCTAAGAAAGAAATTAAGGAAATGACACCTTTCACAATAGACACAAGTAATATAAAATACCTTGTGCAAGTAAAATATCTATATGACAAGAACTTCAAGCCTCTGAAGAAAGAAATTGAAGATCTTAGAAGATGGAAAGATCTCCCATGATCATGGATTGACAGTGTTAATACAGTAAAAATGACCATCTTGCCTAAAGCAATCTATAGATTCAATGCAATCCCCATCAAAATTCAAACTCAATTCTTCATAGAGTTAGAAATACCAATTTCCATATTTATCTGGAATAACAAAAATCCCAGGTAAGTGAAAACTATTTTCAATAATAAAAGAATTTCTGATGGAGTCAGCATCCCTGACCTCAAGCTATACTACAGAGCAATAGTGATAAAAATGCATGGTATTGCTAAAGTGACAGGCAGGTAGATCAAGGGAATAGAATTGAAGACTCAGAAATTAATCCTCACACCTATGCTCACTTGATATTTGACAAAGGAGCTAAAACCATCCAGTGGAAAAAAGACAGCATTTTCAACAAATGGTCTTGAGTCAACTGGCAGTCAGCTTCTAAAATGGCACAAATTGAACCATTCTTATCTCCCTGTACAAAACTCAANATTTTTTCACTGATATTCATAAGAGATGTTGGTTTGTAATTTTATTTTTGTTAACTCTTTTTCTGGGTTTGCAAAAAAGAACTTGGAAAATTAAATTTTTTTAAACATATTCAGATAAAATTGAAGGTTTACATGGAAAACATTTCTGGTAAAATTCAAGAAATATATAGACAAATACGTTAAAATTGACTACTTCATGGAAAATTTTGCATATGCATATAAAAACTCTAAATTAACTGAAGGTGGAATTAGAAACATTTATGATAAAATCCAAGATTTACATTGAAAACATTTCTGATAAAATAGAGGAAGTATATAGAAAGACATATCAAAATTGAAGATTATCATGAAAAATAATGCAGGTAAAATGGTAGACATAAAAAATTACTAAATTAATTAAAAGGGGAATTACAAACATTTTCTGATAAAATTGAAAATTTACATGTGAAATATTTCATTAGTCTATGTCTTTTTATTGGGGAGTTGAGTCCATTGTTGTWAAGAGATACTAAGGAATAGTGATTGTTGCTTCCTGTTATTTTTGATGTTATTTTTATGTTTRTGTAGGTATCTTCTTTTGGGTTTGTTGGAAGAASATTACTTTCATGCTTTTTCTAGGGTGTAGTTTCCCTTCTTGTGTTGGCATTTTCCATCAATTATCCTTTGTAGGGCTGGATTTATGGACATATATTGTGTAGATTTGGTTTTATCATGGACTATCTTGGTTTCTCCATCTATGATGATTGAGAGTTTTGCTGGGTATAGTAGCTTGGGCTGACATTTGTGTTCTCTTAGGGTCTGTATGAGGTCTGCCCAGGATCTTCTATCTTTCATCATCTCTGGTGAGAAGTCTGGTGTGATTCTGATAGATCTGCCTTTATAAGTGACTTGCCCTTTTTCCCTTACTGCTTTTAATAATCTTTCTTTGTTTAGTGAATTTGGTGTTTTGATTATTATGTGCTGGGAGGGCTTTCTGTTCTGGTCCAGTCTGTTTGGAGTTCTGAAGGCTTCTTGTATGTTCACGGGCATCTTTTTCTCTAGATTAGGGAAGTTTTCTTCTATAATTTTGTTGAAGGTATTTACTGGCCCTTTAGGTTGTAAATCTTCATTCTCTTCTATACCTATAATCCTTAGGTTTGGTCTTCTCATTGTGTCCTGGAGTTTCTGGATGTTTTGGGTTACCAACTTTATGCATTTTGCATTTTGTTTGACTGTTGACTCAATGTTTTCTATGGTATCTTCAGCACCTGAGGTTCTTTCTTCTATCTTGTGTATTCTGTTGTTGAGGCTTTTATCTATGACTCCTGAATTCTTTCTAAGGTTTTCTATCTCCATAGATGTCTCACTCTGTGATTTCTTTATTGTTACTACTTCCACTTTTAGATCCTGGATGGTTTTGTTCAATTCCTTCACTTGATTGTGTTTTCCTGTAATTCTTTAGGGTATTTTTGTGTTTCTCCTTTAAGGGTTTCTGCCTGTTGGCCCATAATCTGTATTTCTTTAAGAGATTTTTTTGTGTTTCCTCTTTAAGGGCTATTACTTGTTGACCAATGTTCTCCTGTATTTCTTTAAGGAAGTTATTTAAGTCTTTCTTCAAGCCCTCTATCAGCATCATGAAATATGATTTTTAAATCCAACTCTTGCTTTTCTGGTGTGTTGGGGTATCGGGGCTCGCTGTGGTGGGAGAACTGGGTTCTGATGTTGCCATGTGGGCTTGGTTTCTGTTGGTAGGGTTCTTGTGCTTTTGCCATCTGGTGC
>BDUI01029090.1:9492-23961 GCA_002335545.1 Apodemus speciosus | reverse complement strand
ACCAGACCCCTCAGAGCTCCCAGGGACTAAACCACCAACTAAAGAGTATAAAGTCTGCCCATGGCTCCTGCTACATATGGAGCAGAGGATGGCCTTATCTGGCATCAGTGGGAAGGGGGGGGCACTTGGTCCTGTGAAGACTTGACAACCCAGAGATGGAAGAGGCTAGAGGGATGAGGTTGAATAGGTGGTTGGGGGAACACCCTCTTAGAGGCCAATGTGAGGTGGATGGGGAGGGGAAGTCTAAGGAGGGGAGGCCAGAAAATGTACAACATCTGAAATATAAACAAATAAAATAACAAACAACAAAAACGTGGAGTTAGTTTTGTGTTAGTCAGTCACCTTTGACGATGGGTGACTACTCTAGAAAATGGTTTTTGTTCWCAGTGACAAWCCTTTGAAGAAAATTGGCTTTTCCTTTTACATCAGTAATATATTGCATATAGCTTCTTTATTAGAGGTGGAACTTTATGTCAGCTTCCCTTTCTTACTGCTTATGTGTTTTGAACTAGGGCAGATATTGTAAGTGCTTACATAGTCTCTGTGAGTTCATTTGTGTTTATGTTGTTCTGTCTGGAAGATATTTCCTTGCAGTCATCCTCCTCCTCTGCTATTAAGGGCTTAAGAAAAAAACCTACTAAATTCTTCTAATAGAACGAAGAAACAGTAAAATCACTCCTAATGACATCTTGCTATTCTCCTAGGTTCTAGCGTTGCTCAATTCTCACATAGGAAGCTTCTTCTTGCTTGTGCTGGTAAGCAGCACAATGACACACAATTGGACAATGAGCAGAGAATGAGAGGTTTTGTAGCATCAGCCATAAATGCAATATCTCTACCAAACTTCACCCTTCAAGATTTAGCTTTGCCATTTTTACTCATACAATCTATTCTACCCAGTTGACCTAGAAAGAATTAATTAATAGGTTATATAATGCAAAGAATTATCAAGAGGATAAGAAACTCAGGGTTAAGGCACTTCTAATATAAAGGGGAGTCTTATAGGTGACCAGGTTCCAGTGAAAACAGTGTTTAACTCACCATGTATAGACTTCAATCTCAATACAAGGAACTTGGCTGCCCTATGGCACTGCACCACATGAACAGATGGATTTCAGACCCTGAACTTCAGTTTACCATTGTGATTCCTGAGATGCTGCCCTTTAGTAAACAAGTGGTTTCTAACATTCACATCACTCATTTGATGGTGATGGTGCTATTTACTGGAGAAGTTTTATGTCCATGTCTCACCTAAGACATTGAGAAATATGAGTTATTTCTCTTCTATATGGACTGATTTAAATGCTCACTCCTAAAAAATGAATAAAAATTTATGTCAGAAAGATGATACACATCCTCCTATCCACGGAATATTTTTTTTTACTGTACAAATGCTAATTATAAACCAGGATATGGTATGGGTAATGGAATCCTCTTTTTTTTTTTTCCAAACCAAAAAGCATGGGATCTCTTTGGTCTAGTAATTATGATAGCTTTAGGAAAGTCTTAGTCTTACTAAGTTCTTAGAAGACCTACATGTTATAAAATTTCTGCATTTGGATAATCATAAGAGAAAATAAATCCTCCAACCTTTTTGATTAGCTCTAGGATATAAATTTGAGTGGCACATAGGTATATTAGGGTAAGGTTCTTTCTCGTCTCTTGATAGTATTCATAAAAAGGTGAAAATAAAAACTTGGAAAGACTGACAATAAAATTTTATTGCTAGAATGAACTTATTGGTATGGAAATGAAAGTCAAGTGAAAGTTATTTAAAATGAGGAAAAGTGGATGCTGGATCTTAACAAGGACATGAAAATGCCTGAAACCTGACACACAGAGCATGCAAAATATTCTCCAAGCTACTGTGAATGAAATTCAAAATACATCTGCATCAAAGTTTGCTTTCTTATATTATACTTAGGCTCACATACACTCCAATTACACATGAGATTGATATATATTTCCAAATATCCATGATGATTTTTCAGAATTAAACCAGGTAAGATATTCTTTCATGGTTTGCTGCTGAGTTCAATATTTTCTTTTCTGTTTTCRTTCTGCCCAAATACATTTAAGGTAAAATGACCACATTATGCATAAAGTTCCAAGATATTGAATACTTTTACAATTATTGTGCAGCTATCACTGGAGTATTTGAAAAAGTTTAATCTTCACAACACTGGTTAAAAACAATTTTTGCAGTACCCTTGCCAACAGACTAGAAACCACCATTCTGCTTTGTAAATCGCAATCGTGCATTGTGACTATTTATATTCACTTATGGTAAGGCCTTTGATACAGACTTGTCATAACTGTTTTGAGGCAAAGCCTTGATGTAGCTGTCCTTTCCACTTTGGAAATTGGCACATATTTAGATTTCAATGTGTGTACTTTTATTTAACATAAAAGCCAGAGGTGGAGCTTAGGAGAGGGCTCAGTCAGTTGATACCTTAGCTGTTTTGGATTCGATTTCTTTGGCCTAGCAATCAGGGGGATCTGAGTTGAGATTAGCAGCACCCATTTAAAATGTTAGTCATAATGGTATGCACATCTAACCCTAGGAGAAACCAGACAATTGTTGGAGCTTGCAAGCCAGCTACTKTTGATGAARAAGTGAGCTTTATAAAAATGAAGAATAAGTATATAAAGTGAAGAGCATTAGACAAAGGCATTCCACATTGGCTTCTGCCCTAAACACATATATACACCTGACACAAGATAATGGATACACAGTAAATGATGCTAAGGTGCTCATGCTTTCTGAACTCTATGTCAAATGTAAAACCCATATATAGTCTAGCTTACTTTTATAGTATCTCATATTTCCTTCTTATGCTTCTTTAGTAAACTTTGCAACTTATTTCCTTATCCCCAAACAGTTATGGGAATAAGTGTTTACATCAAAGGCCTCACTTTAAGCAAATAGAAACAGACACAATGCATAGTTATTGTATCCATATACCATCCACAGCCAACCGTTGGACTGAGCACAAGGTCTCCAATGGAGGAGCTAGAGAACTGACTGAAGGAGCTTAAAGGGTTTGCAGCCCTATAGGAGGAACAACAATATGAACCAACCAATATACCCAGAGCTCCCAGGGATGAAACCACTAACCAAAGAGTACACATGGAGGGACACTTCCACTATCCACAAGGTGATCCCTTAGTTGTCTTGGATGAACTTACCAACTTCAAGTAGGCAATTGAAGACTCAGATCCTTTYTGATCTTACAGACTTTGCACTTCTATTTTCTTGTAGTTTTTCTTGTATTCTTTGTAAATCCATTATAACTTCTTAATGTCTTTATRTATGATCTAGTTCTGTGAAACAACAGCATTTATCACAATTGCAAATTTTATAATTTATGAGCAATAAACATGTCTGTACCTCCTACTGAACTCTAAAGACAGATGTTCTACATCTTGTTTAGCATCAGACAATTGCAGTTATTGTAAACGTAGTTTCACTGAAAATTACAATTAAATATATAATCCTGTGATGATATGCTGTGAAAGCAGAAAGTAGTTATCCTTTAACTCATATAAATAGTCATGAGTGGGTAACGCTTCATGTAGCTACTAAGAAGTCCAGAGTTGTTGTACCACCTTTATTCATCTGAAGATATCTACTTTATTCTCTTGGCTATGTGTAGGTAGGACTTTATTTACTGTTTGCAAAGTTGCTAATCATTAAAAATAAGGTTGAGAGGTTTCTGTGATTTTTTTTGCATCTAGTTTCCTGTGATAATGCCGTGGCTCAATAAGTTGTCTGATAATGAGCAGTAGATGAATGATGAGAGGAAGGAATACCATAAAGATGATTATTTAATCAGCTAACATCAGTTTTATTCTTGGGAACAGGACAGTTATTTGCAAATGAGAATTTGGTTCTAGTCATTCTTCATCACAACCTGGTTAAATTTAACAAATCAACATTTTTTTTTTATTTTGTCGATGTGGATATAATGCAAAATTAACAATTCTGTCTGAAGCTACCTTCTTGGATTTTTTTCTCTTACCTTTTCAGTTGAATTATTTAAATTTTTATTCCAAATAGCATCTTTTACCATCACCATGGCTTATGGGATAAAAATGTTTTCCACGCAAACAAGATGACCTAAGAATTATATTGGCAGCCTATTAAAAGGAGTTTTTCTGTGGTTTTATATATGTGCCATGGTGAGCCTTGCTCACCTTCCATAGTATATAGAAAACAAAATAAAAACTAGAATCTTATATACTTTAAAGTATTTTACAAATTTAAAAATACTCTATAAATATGTTATGATGGTATGTGTTAGCTATATAATGAGTTCAGTAGAAAACACATTAAGTTCATAATTACTCTATGACTAACATGAAAGAAACTTAAATAAATGTGTGTATTTTTATTGTTTAGATTGTAATAATATAATTATGGCAGGTTCGTTAAAGAGAGAACTAGGTCAGTTCATTGATTTTGCTGTTACTTATTCCAGATAGGGAGAAATAGCCATGTTCTCTGTGACATGATCTATTTCACAACACAATTCTCAGATTTCCACCTCTCTTGAGACTTTAAAATGTTTTGATTTTTGTGTAAAGTTTTCTTAGGAAGAGAATGTCTGTGAGACCAGTCATTTATGTTAAATACTCTCTTGAGAAACACTGCTATTAACTTCAACAAAAATGTTTGAATAGCAAATGTCACCGAATCTCTCTGGACATTTCAAGCTCTGAAGCTATGAAAGAACATAAAGAAAGTTATCATTACATTATCTGAATGAGCAAAGGAAACAAGAGGAAGCTGAATTCATGTGACTAGGCTTTATACAGCCTGAACACATGGAACAAAATCACCAGTGAATACCTTTCACTAGGTATCTATTATGTGTCACACATTCAACCTACTTAGAAGCTTGCAATGAATAAGGAGAAATGGCTCTGGTCCCTGTTGGATGAAAGATTGAATGAGGAGAAAACATACTATCAACTTAAACAATAATGTGAGAACTAACAAATGAAGCTGATAACATATTGCTGACATACCAAACAAAGTGGATTTGWCTTACAAAATTGGGATGTATAAGATTCCTGATGCTTTAAAACTATCCTTCAATGTTTATTGATTTGAAACAATAGGCAAGTGGTTAGTTCTGAAGATAATGGAGGTGGTGTAGCTAGCAACCTTTATGTATCTATTGTAGGAAATGCTTATCTAGATAAGCTATCATCTGTAGAAATATTGAGTTAATGTAATTCTTATTTATATACACGATCACATATCTACTGTATGTTAGTCCAAGTTTGCATCAGTGGTCAGTGGAGAGGACATAGATATAGAAATATGAATGGACTATAGACAATATATCAGGAACTGAAGTTGCATCCAATCTAATAGTTTTGTTTCTAAGAGTTGTGATGACATATAGTTTATAGAACTCCTGCCCAGAATGTGCAAAGTCCTCAGTATCAAGACCTGTATGAAACCAGGAGTGCTRGCACACCTCCTAGCACTTGGGGGTAGAAAGATCATCAGTTCTGTACACTACTCTACTCTATATGGAGTTCCAGACCAAACTGCATTAGATCTAAACATCTAAAGACAAAAAAGGATATGCTTAATGTTTAGTGGAAAACAGACTAGAGAACAAGAAAATATTAGTTACAAAAACTGTGATTTAAGTTGCTTCTGAACAATTTAGTAGAGGTTACCAGAAACAAAAAATAAAGAGCTATATTCAATTTTAATTTGTAGTATCATATTGATGTTTACAAAGGCCATATTATAATTAAATTCTTGACTCTCCCTTTATGATTTTCCTGTAAGTTAGTTTTAAAATACATATGGGTAAGCAAGACACAGTATATGTTATGAACCTGTTTATTAAGAAAATCATCCCTTTATAATGTAAAAACCGTTTTTCTGTGAATATGAAAGAAATAAATGGAAAAAATGGAGTTCAAGATTTTACTTGGGAATCATACTTTCTGAAGAACCTCTTGAAAAAAATCGATTTCGATAATTGTTATTATTTTGAATTCAGACATATTTACATTAAATGTGAACTTTAAGCTTATGTAATAGTTAAACCTTTGACTTTGGTCCCAGAGTAGGTAAAGGAAATATAAGTATGTCCTTACTATGTGGGCCAGGATACTCTATTGAATAGCCTTGGCTAGTTTCTTCTTTTTTATTGGATATATTCTTTATTTACATTTCAAATGTTGTCCCCTTTCCTGGTTCCCCGCCTTAGAAAATCCCATAAGCCATCTCCTCTCCCCCTGCTCTGCAATCAACCCTCTCCCACTTCCCTGTCCTGGTATTCCTGTACACTGCAGCATTGAGCCTTTCCAGGACTAAGGGCCTTCCCTCCCTTTGGTGTCTAAAAAGGCCATCCTTTGCTGTCTATGTGTCTAATGCACAAGAAGGAGGAAGAACAAAGTATGGATACTCTTGTCCTTCGTAGAAAGTGGAACAAAATACCCACAGAAGGAGATACAGAGACAAAGGCTGGAACAGAGTCTGAGGGAAAGATCATCCNGCACACCTCCTAGCACTTGGGGGTAGAAAGATCATCAGTTCTGTACACTACTCTACTCTATATGGAGTTCCAGACCAAACTGCATTAGATCTAAACATCTAAAGACAAAAAAGGATATGCTTAATGTTTAGTGGAAAACAGACTAGAGAACAAGAAAATATTAGTTACAAAAACTGTGATTTAAGTTGCTTCTGAACAATTTAGTAGAGGTTACCAGAAACAAAAAATAAAGAGCTATATTCAATTTTAATTTGTAGTATCATATTGATGTTTACAAAGGCCATATTATAATTAAATTCTTGACTCTCCCTTTATGATTTTCCTGTAAGTTAGTTTTAAAATACATATGGGTAAGCAAGACACAGTATATGTTATGAACCTGTTTATTAAGAAAATCATCCCTTTATAATGTAAAAACCGTTTTTCTGTGAATATGAAAGAAATAAATGGAAAAAATGGAGTTCAAGATTTTACTTGGGAATCATACTTTCTGAAGAACCTCTTGAAAAAAATCGATTTCGATAATTGTTATTATTTTGAATTCAGACATATTTACATTAAATGTGAACTTTAAGCTTATGTAATAGTTAAACCTTTGACTTTGGTCCCAGAGTAGGTAAAGGAAATATAAGTATGTCCTTACTATGTGGGCCAGGATACTCTATTGAATAGCCTTGGCTAGTTTCTTCTTTTTTATTGGATATATTCTTTATTTACATTTCAAATGTTGTCCCCTTTCCTGGTTCCCCGCCTTAGAAAATCCCATAAGCCATCTCCTCTCCCCCTGCTCTGCAATCAACCCTCTCCCACTTCCCTGTCCTGGTATTCCTGTACACTGCAGCATTGAGCCTTTCCAGGACTAAGGGCCTTCCCTCCCTTTGGTGTCTAAAAAGGCCATCCTTTGCTGTCTATGTGTCTAATGCACAAGAAGGAGGAAGAACAAAGTATGGATACTCTTGTCCTTCGTAGAAAGTGGAACAAAATACCCACAGAAGGAGATACAGAGACAAAGGCTGGAACAGAGTCTGAGGGAAAGATCATCCTGAGACTACCCCACCTAGGGACCCATCCCATATACAGTTACAAAACCCAGACACTATGATCGATGCCCACAAGAGCTGGCTAGTTTCTTAATCAGAAAGCAGGTAAATTAAAAGTCTTCTTAAAATGATATGTGCTTGAGGATAAATGAGCTAGTGATTATAGATTTTGAATTCCATATGTGTTGGCACTTATAAATCTTGTCAGTTCCTTATACAAATATTTGATCCAGTGTTACACTTGAGCAATCTTCCCACCCTCAGAGTTTCTAAGCTGCTGCTTGTCCTCATGATGTCTGTGTACCATCATTACTTGAGTTATTAAACCTCATTCTGAGATCACACACATTGTGAAAATGAAAACCACACACACACACACACACACAGCAGTGTGACATTATTTGATAAGTATTATCAGTCTTCAATATCTATAACTAGTTTATTGGCTTCTTAGATCAAGATAGGAGAAGATAGTTTAAGGACAAAAATAAATTGTGCTCATTTTCTCTGGATGTTCATGCAAAATTGGTCCAAAGAACGATTTACTGCAGTCAAGGGATTGATTGTGCAGGTGAATGCTCTTTCTTCTTCTTGTGCTGTATAATGGGAGTTTGCTTCAATTGTTGTCTCTGATGGAGGCTGTGCCAGATGTGCTCCAGAGAGATCATAAAACAGAGGAGGTTCCCAGGGATTAATCTCTGCTTCCATGGAAACTATCCCAGTGTGCCCCAGTTTTAAATGACTTCCTGCAGACAGACACCTGGAGACACCTGCTCAAAGCAACAGGTTTTCCAGGACTGAAGAAACACACAAAACAACAAAAGTGTTCAATGTAATCATCTCCTGAATTAAAGACACCATTTTCAAATTGTAGGATATTATTTATGTGAATTATAGCTAACTATGTGCATTGTGAATTGCTCATATAATTGGTTATTAGTATTTGGAGTTCATCAGCATTCCTTCGGAAACATAATAATGTATATTTTGCTAATTACAAAATAGCTATCCCATGGGTTCTCTGAAAAATGATTTGACAAACATTGACCTTACTTACTAAAAGGATAAACTAATAAGGGATAGGATGTGATTCCAATCATTGTGAACTTAAGATGGAAAAATGACTCACAGAATAATATTCTAAAACAATTTGGGAAGTGGAATTATATTTGTGATGTGTGAGCCTGACAAATGCAGAGGCAKATGCTCTCAGACAATCATCGGACTGAGAATGGGGTCCTCAAAGGTGGAGTTAGAGAAAGGACTGAAGGAACTGAAGGGCTTTGCAACCCATAGGAAGAACAACAATGTGAAACAACCAGACCTCTAGAACTCTCAGGCTCTAAAACACCAACCAAAGAGTACAAAGGGACCCAGGGCTCCAGATGCATATGTAACAGAGGATGGATTTGTCAGATACCAATGGGAGGAAAGGCCCTTGKTCAAGTGAAGGCTCTGTACCCCAGTCTAGGGCAAGGACAGGGCAGGGAGGCTAGAGTGAGTGGGTAGTTGGGAGAGCATCCTCATAGATGTAGGGTGAGGAAGGATAAGATGGGGGATTCCTAAGGGGAAATCAGGAAAGGGGATAACAGTTGAAATGTAAATAAATAAATAAATAATTTCCACTGAAAATAAATAAAACGAAAGGTGAATAGTGGTATTAAGAAGAAACATTATGAACACAGGGGTGGCTGAGTAGCTAGGACAGGATCCTTCCTGGCTCCACCTGCACCCAGGAGCTGGGCTCCTCCACAGCCATCTTTGCACTGGTCCTGCCAGGAGAGAACTGTTCTCCAGAAAATGATTTGACTCCCAGGTTTGGAGGTAAGATGACCATTTTCTCTCTGGTGACTGTACAAGGCAGGTAAGGCCAGGAGCACAGAGAGCACAGGAGTGGCAGAGTAGCTGGAACAGCGTCTTTCTGTGCTCCATCTGCACCCAGAAGYTGGGCTGAACCACAGCCCTCTGTGTCAGGGGAGAGCTAGTCTCCCACGGGTGCTGAGATAGGCTTGCAGGCCAACAGGTGAAACAAGCTTCAACCAGATACAGTGGGACCAACTAACACCAGAGATAACCAGATGGTGAAAGTCAAACAAAAGAACCTTACCAACAGAAACCAAGGTGACATGGCACGATCTAAACCCAGTTCTCCCACAACAGCAAGTCCTGGATACCCCAACACACAAGAAAAGCAATATTTGGATTTAAAGTCACAGTTCATGATGCTGATAGAGGACTTCAAGWAGAAAATAAATAACTCCCTTAAAGAAATACAGGTAAGCACAATGAAACAGGTGAAGGAATTGAACAAAATCATTCAGGATCTAAAAGTGAAAGTTGAAACAAAAAAGAAATCACAAAGAGAAACAACTCTGGAGATAGAAAGCAAAGGAAAGAAGTCAGGAGTCATAGATGCAAGCATCAACAACAGAATATAAATGATAGAAGAGAGAATCTCAGGTGCAGAAAGTGCCATGAAAACATTGAAACAACAGTCAAAAGAAAATGCAAAATGTAAAAATCTCCTTTCCCAAAATATCCAGGAAATCCAGAACACAATGAGAAGACCAAACCTAAGGATTATAGGTATAGAAGAGAGCAAAGATTTCAAACTTAAAGGGCCAGTAAATATCTTCAACAAAATTATAGAAGAAAACGTCCCTAACCTAAAGAAAGATATGCCCATGAATATACAAGAAGCCTACAGAACTCCAAATAGATTGGACCAGAAAAGAAATTCCTCCTGTCACATAATAATCAAAATACCAAATCCACTAAACAAAAAAAGAATATTAAAAGCAGAAAGGGAAAAATGTAAAGTAACATATAAAGACATGGATATCTATAGAACATTTTATTCTCAATCAAAAGAATATACCTTCTTCTCAGCACCTCATGGAAACTTCTCCAAAACTGACCATATAATCGGTCACAAAACAGACCTCAACAGATATAAGAAGACTAAAATAATACCATGCCTCATATCAGATCACTATGGAGTAAGGGTGGTCTTCAATAGCAACAGAAACAACAGAAAGCTCACCCACACACATGGAAGCTGAACAATACTCAATGATGACTTGCCAAAGAACAAGTAAGGAAAGAAATCCATAACTTTTTAGATCTTAGTGAAAATGTAGACACAGCATTCCCAAACTTATGGGACACAATGAAAGCAGTGCTAAGAGGAAACCTCTTAGCTCTGAGTGCCTCCAAAAAAGAAACTGGGTAGAGCATATATTAGTAATTTAACAGCACACCTGAAAGCAAGAAGCTAATATACCAAAGAGGAGTAGAAGTCAGGAAATAATCAAACTCAGGGCTGAAATCAACCAAGCAGAAACCAAAAGAACTATACAAAGAATCAACAAAACCAAGAGCTGGTTCTTTGACAAAATAAATAAATAATCCCTTAGTCAAACTAACAAGAGGGCATAGAGACAGTATCCAAATCAACAAAATCAGAAATGAAAAGGGAATCAGAACAACAGATACTGAGGGAATCCAAAGAAATCATCAGATTCTACTAGAAAAGCCTATACTCAACAAAACTGGAAAATCTCGACGAAATGGACAATTTTGTAGACAGATACCAGGTATCAAAGTTAAAATAAGGATCAGATAAATGATCGAAACAATCGCATAACCCCTAAATAAATAGAAGCAGTTATTAATAGCCTCCCAACAACAACAACAACCAAAGTCCAGGGCAAGATGGGTTTAATGCAGAGTTCTATCAGACCTTCAAAGAAAACCTAATACCAATACTCTTCAAACTATTGTAAAAATAGAAACAGAAGGAACACTACTCAATTTGCTCTATGAAGCCAAGATTACCCTGACACCTAAACCAAACAAAGACCCAACAACAAAAGAGAACATTTGACCAATTTCCTTTATAAATATCGATGCAAAAATAAACAAATTCTTGCCAAATGAATCCAAGAGTACATTAAAATGATTATCCAACATGATCAATTCGGTTTCATSCCAATGATACAGGGGTGATTCAATATACAGAAATCCATCAATGTAATCCACTACATAAACAAACTCAAAGAAAAAAAACACACATGATCATTTCATTAGATGCTGAGAAAGCATTTGATACAATCCAACACCCCTTCATGATAAAAGTCTTGGAAAGATCAGGAATTCAAGGCCCATACCTAAACATAGTAAAAGCAATATACAGCAAACCAGTAGCCAACATTAAACTAAATGGAACCTTGAAATAATCCCACTGAAATCATGGACTAGACAAGCCTGTCATAGTACTTGAAGTCCTAGCCAGAGCAATTAGAAAACAAAAGGAGGTCAATGGGATACAAATTGGAAAGGAGGTAGACAAAATATCACTCTTTGCAGATGATATGATCATATATTTAAGTGACCCCAAAAATTCCACCAGAGAAATCCTAAAACTGATAAACAACTTCAGCAAAGTGGCTGGATATAAAATTAACTCAAACAAATCAGTAGCATCCCTCTACTCAAAGGAGAAAGAAGCTGAGAAAGAAACAAGGGAATCAACACCMTTCACAACAATCACAAATAATTTGAAATACCTTTGATTGACTCTAACCAAGCAATGAAAGATCTGTATGTCAAGGACTTCAAGTATTTGAAGAAAGATATTGAAGAAGATCTCAGAAGATGGAAAGATCTCTCATGCTCATGGATTGGCAGGGTTAATATAGTAAAAATGGCTTTATTGCCTAAAGCAATCTACAGATTCAATGCAATCCCTATCAAAATTCCAACTCAATTCTTCACAGAGTTAGAAAGAGCAATTTCTAAATTTATCTGGACTAACAAAAAACCCAGGGTCCTTCAAACTATTCTCAACAATAAAAGAATCTCTGACAGAATCACTATCCCTGACCTCAAGCTCTACTACAGAGCAATAATGGGAAAAAAAAAACTGGATGATATTGGTACAAGGACAGGCAGGTAGATCAATGGAATAGAATTGAAGACCCAAAAATGAACTCACACACATATGATAACTTGATCTTTGACAAAGGAGCTAAAACTATCCAGTGGAAAAAGATAGCCTTTTAAACAAATGTTGCTGGTTCAACTGGCAGTCAACACGTAGAAAGATGCAAATTGATCTTTTCTTATCTCCCTGTATAAAGCTCAAATCCAAGTGGATCAAGGACCTCCACATATTACCAGATATACTGAATCTAATGGAGAGAAAGTGGGGAAGAACCTCGAGCACTTGGGCACAGGGGAAAAATCCCTGAACAGAACACCAATATCTTATGCTGTAAGATCAAGAATTGACAAATGGGAAGCTTGTRTAAGGCAAACGACACTGTCAGTACGAAAAAAAATGGCAACCAACAGATTGGGAAAAGATCTTTACCAATCGTTCATTTAATAGAGGGCTAAAAACCAACATATACAAAGAACTCAAGAAGTTAGACTCCAGAGAATCAAATAACCCTATCAAAAATGGTGTACAGGGCTAAATACAGAAATAATAAGTAATAATTTTCAACTGAGGAATACCAGATGGCTRAGAAATGCCTGAAGAAATAGTCAACATCCTTAGTCATCAGGGAAATGCAAATCAAAGCAACCCTGAGATTCCACTTCATACCAGTCAGAATGGCTAAGATAAAATCTCAGGAGACAGAAGATGCTGGAAAGGATGTGGAGAAAGAGGAATACTCCTCCACTGCTACTGGGACTGCAAGCTGGTACAACCACTCTGAAAAGTTTGGTGGTTCCTCAGAAAATTGAACATCATACTACCTGAGGACCCAGCTATTCCACTCCTGGGCATATCCTCAGAAGATGTTTCAACATATAATAAGGACACATCCTCCAYTATATTCACAGCAGCCTTATTTATAATAGCCAGAAGCTGGAAAGAATCCAGATGTCCCTCAACAGAGGAATGAATACAGAAAATGTTGTACATTTACACAGTCGAATAATACTCAGCTATTAAAAACAATGAATTCATTAAATACTTAGGCAAATGGATGGAACAAGATAATATCATCCTGAGTGAGGTAACCCAATCACAAAATAACACATATTGTATGTACTCTYTGATAAGGGGATATTAGCCCAAAAGCTCAGAATACCCAAGATACAACCCTCTTGGKTTGTATTCAAATGGATACCATTTGAAATATAATTAATGCAAATATCTAATGAAAAAAATAAAATGCAGAAATATGTCCTAATATACATTATTTATTAATACATATCTGGGGTTAGTTTACCTGGAGAAATAGCAGGGATATAGACATTGTCTTTTCTAAGCAATAATTGTCTCAGAACTCAGGAAGGAGGACTTCTTAAAAAAGCACTTTATCTCCCCCAATATGAAATCTAGTTTACTCTACGGGTTGAGATTTAGTTTCTATTTTCTACGCCTTTTGTTTTTCTGCCTCCATATGTTCCTGCCCTTTCATATAAACACATTGGCTGACAGCTGTGCTGGTGTTTTGTATTGTTTTGTTTTGTTTTGTTTTGTTTGTTTTAAGCTTAAGTATATTTTGTATTGTGTGATTTCTAAAAACAAACACAAGAAAAGAAGACACATTATGCCTAAATAAAGAGATTAAAAAGCCWTGATGCCATTTGTCTACTATTGATCTTAGAGCATMAGCCACTGGTGTTCTGTTCAGGAATTTTCCCCTGTGCCCATGTATTCCAGGGTCTTCCCCACTTTCTCCTTATTAGCTTCAGTGTATCGGATTTTATGTGGATGTACTTGATCCACTTGGACTTGAGCTTTGTATGGAGGAACCCATGGCTCCTGTTGCATATGTAGTAGAGGAYGGCCTTCTTGGGCATTACAGGGAGGAGAAGCCCTTGATCTTAAGAAGACCCAGGTTTTGGGAATGCCAGGACAGGGAAGCAGGAGTGGGTGGGTT
>BDUI01029072.1:13014-27295 GCA_002335545.1 Apodemus speciosus | reverse complement strand
TATTGCCATTTTAACTATAGTAATCCTGCCAACCCATGAGCATGGAAGATTTCTTTCTTATGGAGCGATGCAATTAACTATATTGTCATGAAAAGTAGGGAGACTTTCCTAGCTAGTTAATTGTCAACTCAGTAAGAGTTAGAGTTATCTGTCAGGGACCAGCTTTACGTCACAGGATAAACTGATGAAGGCAGCAAGGGTAACATTGGCAATCAGGGCCAAAACCACTTTACTTTGGGCAATTTAACTCTCTCTTGCTATTCCAGGGTGCCAAAAGCAGCTGGCTTCTGGCAGTAACTCTTGTAGCAGGGTTCTTTTCTCTTTGGTTGAGGTCTCTCACTGGCCAGGCAAGAGGCTTGGAGTTCCTTAACTCTTTATGAGCCAGAGAGAGTTGAAAAAAAAGAAAAAGAAATAGAAAGGAAGGAAAGAAAGACACACATAGACACATGCCTTACCCCTCTCACAGGCCTCTTTCCAGTATGCTGCCCTCTACACACACCACCTCAGCAGCAAACTGCATTTTCCTTGAGAAAGAGAAGAGCATAATTATTTTTCATTATTGTACATAATATGATTTTAACTATTTATTTCTGTTATGGGGGGAGAATTAGTTTTATTTTGTTTTGCTTTTTTCTTTGAAATAGACTCAATATGTATCAAAGGCTGTCCTTTCAATTTGTTATCTTCTTGCTTCTTGAGTGCTGGAATTACAGGCATAAACTAACAGCCACTTGGTTTGTATTTAACCTTTACTCAGGATTTCAAGTGCGAACGAATATTTGAAAACTGCAGTTTCCATAAACACACAGACACAGCTGACAAGCAGAGATTGTGAACATGTGTGTCACACTTTATCGTTGCAAGCCCCCTACCCTGAGCTTTTCTCACTTTGTAGGGCCTCACTTTGTAGCTTTTGCTGGCCTCAGACTTCTGATCTGTTTTGTTATTTAATTGTTTTTTAGCTTATTCACTTTACATCCCACTCACTCCCCGCCCCCGTCCTTGTCACCCCCTCACACAATTTTTACCCCGTCCTCCCTCCCCTTCTCCTCTGAGAGTATAGAGGACTCCCAAGGGTATCCCCACTGTGGCACATCAAGTCTCTCTGAGGCTAGGCACATCCTCTCCCTCTGAAGTCAGACAATATCTCACAGACAGGCAACAGATTTGGAATAGCCCCCATTCCAGTTGTTCAGGACTCCCTACATATGTGCAGGAGGCCTAGGTCCAGTCCGTGTATGCTCTTTGGTTGGTGGTTCAGTCTTTGAGAGCCCCAAGGATCTAGGTTAATTGACTCTGTTGGCCTTCCTGGGGAATTCCTATCCCCTTTGGGACCAGTAATCCTTCCTCCTATTCTTCCATAAGAGTCCCCAATCTCCATCCTCTGTTTGGCTATGGGTCTCTGCATCTGTCTGAGTCAGCTGCTGGGTGGAGCCTCTCAGAGGACAGCCATGGTAGGCTCCTGTCTGCAAGCAGAACAGAGTATTATTAATAGTGTCAGGGACTTGTCCATGGAATGGGTCTCAAGTTGGGCCAGTTCCCTCCTTCCATTGACCTGTGATATCTATTTTGTTTCCACTTTTGAGAAAGATTCAACCATCTTCCCTTGTGTCTCCCTGTTATTTGGCTTCTTTGGGTCTGTTGATTATAGCATGGTTATCCTGTACTTTATGGCTAAGATCCACTTGTTAGGCTGCATGCCTGCCTCACTGCTGAGGTGTGGAGTGCCACTAGCATGTCTGTTGCTCAGGGAAGACAGAACAAAATCTAAGATAGGAGGTCTCAGCCCGTGTTTCCCGAGTGAGAGACAGCAGGGGCTGGGAGAGATGCTGTGGTTTTCAATTTCCTGTATACCCAGATGCTACTGGGGACCTAGAGGAGTTGAAAATGGTGGTTCTCAGGCTCCTGCAGCAAGGAGTTGGGAACAAGAGTTTTCTATTTCACTGTTTTCTGCTGTTGTCCTCATTATGGTCTCCCTTCTATATCTTTTCTTGACAGTCCTTAAACTCATGGTCTTGCTGTCTCCCAAGTGCTTATGATTATAAACATGTTCAACCAGGCCTTTCTCTACTTACTTTGGGTTGAATAAGGTGGAGCAGACTGAGKAGCATACTTAACATTAACCTCTGGCCTCCACATATATGCACCCACCTGCGCATGCATGTGTGCATGCATGTGTGTGCTCACACGTGCACACACATACACACAAGTACATAATAAAAGTGATTTTAAATAACTTTTTGCCAGTAAGTTTGACCATAGACAAAATGAATAAATTCCTTGAAAACTGTTTTCTTTTTTCCTGATACATGCATCAGAATTGACCCAAAGAGTCTGATTGAGCCAGTTCCAAATGTTTTGAATATTTCTGCACCTGTTAAACAAGCAACCAGTAACTGCTGGGGAAAGGAGAAATAACCTCTCCCAGGGATTAACTCCCTGATTGGTTACCCAGTGCAGACTGGTCATCCCTGAAATGATATCTCATGAACAACAAAAATGGATTCAGTGGTGTGTGTTTCTGTCTGTATGTGTGTGTGCATATTTATGTATGCATTCATTTTTTCTTTCATCCAAATGTTTTCTTTTTTTCTTTTCTATATTCTTTGTTTACATTCCAAGTGATTTTCCCTTTCCCGGTTCCCCCCACCCCATAAGTCCCATAAGCCCTCATCCCTCCTTCCGTTCTCCAGTCAACCCCCTCCTTCTTCTCTGTCCTGATACTCCCCTACAATGCTGGATCAAGCCTTTCCAGGACCAGGGACCTCTCCTTCCTTCTTCTTGGGCATCATTTGATATGTGAATTTTGTTTTGGGTATTCTGAGCTTCTGGACTAATATCCACTTATCAGTGACTGCATACCATGAGTGTTGTTTTGTGACTGGGTTACTTCACTTAGGATAATAGTTTCTAGTTCCACCCATTTGTCTAAGAATTTCATGAATTCATTGTTTTTAATTGCTGAGTAGTATTCCATTGTGTAAATATACCACATTTTCTGTATCCATTCCTTTCTTGAGGGACATCTGAGTTCTGTCCAGCTTCTGGCTATTACAAATAAGGCTGCTATGAACATAATGGAGCATGTGTCTTTTTGCATGCCGGGGAAATCTCTGGGTATATGCCCAGGAGTGGTATAGCAGGGTCCTTCGGAAGTGTCATGCCTCATTTTCTGAGGAAACACCAGACTGATTTCCAGAGTGGTTTTACCAGCTAGCAATCCCACCAGCAGTGGAGGAGTGTTCCTCTTTCTCCACAACCTCTCCAGCACCTGCTGTCTCCTAAGTTTTTAATCTTAACCATTCTGACTGGTGTGAGGTGAAATCTCAGGGTTGTTTTGACTTGCATTTCCCTGATGACTATTGTTAAACATTTCTTTAGGTGCTTCTCAGCCATTCGATATTCCTCAGGTGAAAATTCTGTTTAGCTATGTACCCCATTTTTAATAGGATTATTTGGTTCTCTGGAGTCTAACTTCTTGAGTTCTTTGTATATATTGGATATTAGCCCTCTGTCAGATGTAGGTTTCCCAATTTGTTGGTTGCAGTTTTGTCCTTTTGACAGTGTCCTTTGCCTCACAGAAACTTTGTAATTTTAAGAGGTCCCATTTGTCAGTTCTTGATCTTAGAGCATATGCTATTGGTGTTCTGTTCAGGAACTTTCCCCCTGTGCCCATGTCCTCAAGGGTCTTTCCCAGTTTCTTTTCTATTAGTATCAGTGTGTCTGGTTTTATGTGGAGGTCCTTGATCCACTTGGACTTGAGCTTAGTACAAGGGTATAAGAATGGATCGATTTGCATTCTTCTGCATGCTAGCCGCCAGTTGAGCCAGCACCATTTGTTGAAGAGGCTATCTTTTTTTCCACTGGATGGTTTTAGCTCCTTTGTCAAAGATCAGGTGACCATAGGTGTATGGGTTCATTTCTGGGTCTTCAATTCTGTTCCACTGATCTACCTGCCTGTCACTGTACCAATACCATGCAGTTTTTAACACTATTGCTCTGTAGTACTGCTTGAGGTCTGTGATACTAATTCCCCCAGAAGTTCTTTTACTGTTGAGAATAGTTTTAGCTATCCTGGGTTTTTTGTTATTCCAGATGAATTTACGAATTGCTCTTTCTAGCTCTATGGAGAATTGGGATTTTGATGGGGATTGCATTGAATTTGTATATTGCTTTTGGCAAGATGGCCATTTTTACTATATTAATCCTGCCAATCCACAAGCATAGGAGATCTTTCCATCTTCTGAGGTCTTCTTCAATTTCTTTCTTCAGAGACTTCAAGTTCTTGTCATACAGATCTTTCACTTGTTTGGTTAGAGTCACCACCAGATATTTTATATTGTTTGTGACTATTTTGAAGGGAGTCGTTTCCCCAATTTCTTTCTCGGCCTCTTTATCCTTTGAGTATAAGAAGGCTACTGATTTGCTTGAGTTGATTTTATAACCCAGCCACTTTGCKGAAGTTGTTTATCAGCTGTAGGAGTTCTCTGGTGGGTTTTTTTTTGGGGGGGGGTCATTTAAGTATACTATCATATCATCTGCAAATAGTGATAATTTGACTTCCTCCGTTCCTATTTGTACCCCTTTGACCTCCTTTTGTTGTCTAATTGCTCTAGCTAGAACTTCAAGTACTATATTGAATAGATATGGAGAAGGGGGGCAGCCTTGTCTGGTCCCTGATTTTATGGGAATGCTTCAAGTTTCTCTCCATTTAGTTTGGTGTTGGCTACCAGTTNCAATGTGTGCTTTGAACTCTAGTAAAGTTTCTTTTACAAATGAGGGTGCCCTTGCATTTGGAGCTTAGATGTTCAGAATTGAGAGTTCTTCTTGGTGGATTTTTCCTTTAATGAGTATGAAGTGTCCTTCCTCGTCTTTTTTGATGACTTTAGGTTGAAAGTCAATTTTGTCTGATATTAGAATGGCTACTCCGGCTTGTTTCCTGAGACCATTTGCTTGTAAAATTGTTTTCCAGCCTTTTACTTTGAGGGAGTGTTCGTCTTTGACACTGAGGTGTGTTTCCTGTATGCAGCAAAATGCCGGGTCCTGTTTCTGTATCCAGTCCATTAGTCTATGTCTTTTTATTGGGGAAATGAGTCCATTGATGTTAAGAGATATTAAGGAATAGTGATTGTTGCTTCCTGTTATTTTTGATGCTATTTTTATATTTGAGTGGTTATCTTCTTTTGGGTTTGTTGAAAGATTATTGTCTTGCTTTTTCTAGGGTGTAGTTGCCCTCCTAGTATTGGTGTTTTCCATTTATTATCCTTTGTAGGGCTGGATTTGTGGACAGATATTGTGTAAATTTGGTTTTATCATGGAATATCTTGGTTTCTCCATCTATGATGATTGAGCATTTTGCTGGGTATAGTAGTCTTGGCTGGCATCTGTGTTCTCTTAGAGTCTGTATGAGATCTTCCCAGGATCTTCCAGCTTTCATCATCTCTGGTGAGAAGTCTGGTGTGATTCTGATAGGTCTTCCTTTATATGTTACTTGGCCTTTTTCTCTTACTGCTTTTAATATTCTTTTTTTGTTTAGTACATTTGATGTTTTGATTATTATGTGACAGAAGTTATTTCTGTTCTGATCCAGTCTGTTGGGAGTTCTGAAGGCTTCTTGTATGTTCATGGGCATCTCTTTCTTTAGGCTAGGGAAGTTTTCTTCTATCACTTTGTTGAAGATATTTGCTGGCTCTTTAAGTTAGAAATCTTCACTCTCTTCTATACCTATAATCCTTAGGTTTGGTCTTCTCATTGTGACCTGGATTTCCTGGATGTTTTTGGGTTACATGCTTTTCGCATTTTGCATTTTCTTTGACTGTTGAGTCAATATTTTCTATGGTATCCTCAACACCTGAGATTCTTTCTTCTATCTCTTGTATTCTGTTGTTGATGTTTGCATCTATGACTCCTGATTTCTTTCCAAGTCTTTCTATCTCCAAATTCATCTCCGTTTGTGATTTCTTAGTTGTTTCTACTTCCGTTTTTAGATCTTGGATGGTTTTGTTCAGCTCATTCACTTGTTTGTTTGTGTTTTCCTGTAATTCTTTAAGGTATTTTTGTGTGGCCTCTTTCAGGACTTCTGCCTATTGATCCATGTTCTCTTGTATCTCTTTAAGTGATATTTGTGTTTCCTTTTTATGGGCTTCTATCTGTTAACCCATGTTCTCCTGTATTTCTTTAAGCGATTTTTGTGTTTCTTTTTGTTTGGCTTCTACCTGTTGCCTCATGTTCTCCTGTATTTCTTTATGGGAGTTAGTAATGTCATTGAAATCCCCTAACAGCATCATGAAGTGTGATTTTAAATCCAGCTCTTGCTTTTCTGGTGTGTTGAGGTATCCTGGACTTGCTGTTGTTGAAGAACTTGGTTCAGATGTTGCCATGTTGCCTTGGTTTCTATTGGTGATGTTCTTGTGTTTGCCTCTTGCCATCTGGTTATCTCTGGTGTTAGTTGGTGTTGCTGTCTCTGACTGTGTCTTCTTTGTGCTTCTGGGAGACCTGTTCTCTCTTTGTACAATGGTATGTAAGTACTTATGTGAGACCCACTCTCTTGTGGTTGTATTTGGGTATGTAGCTCTGAGGCCCCGATCAACTCTGGGTGCAGGCTGTGCTGGATGTCTCCTCTGCACTGCTGGGTGTACAGCTGGCTTCTTGCACCACTTGGAGATGACATGCTGTGGCAGGGGATGTTCTCAAGCCAGAGGCAGAAACCAGAAGGGTCCTGCCAGAGGCCTCCGGACAAGATCCTCTGAGCTGCAGGGAAGGTCTCACCTGTGCTGGCTGCCTCCTTGGCGCTGGCTGCTGGGTGGATATCTGTCTTCTTGTGCCACTTAGAGATGGTGCACTGTGGTAGGCCACAGGTTTTATATGAGATAAATTCACTGTAAAGGGCAGTATAAGAAGTAAAATCAGACAATGGGTTGTTTATAAGAAGCTGTGATAATATACACATGTTTATATATGAATATGTTATTAAAACCTATTTAACTATATACCATAAAGAGCAATTTCACTGTATACAATATTAATTAAATCAGATAGTGGAGGGAACTACTAGAATTTACACTGTGATAAAAGAATCTGACTATATAAAAAATTAACTTCACAAATATACTGCAGGAGCTTAGGAAAGAAAGCTGACTTAAATAACTTTTAAAAATACTGTTTTGACTTGGACACAAGATCAAGGACAAAAATAGTATGCACAATACTGTGCTCTAGTTAAGGACTTTGATTTTCATTGTTATATTGGTTACCAATTATGTACATTCTTTACATGTATAGTCATTTCTAGTATAGCATGGCACATGTGTTACTAAAAATGATTCTACCATGGAAATGTGTGTGATAAATTCTAAGGAGCTGTGGGGGGGGGATTGGGTTAGGAATATACATGAGAGCTTAAAGATGCATAACAAGAAAATAAAATTATAGTTTGGTATATGTTAAATGATTAAATACATCAATACTACAATAAATATGTCATTTTGGCTTGAAATAGATGTGATGGCTGCTTGTGGAAGACATTATCAAAAGGATTGCAGCCTGTGGAATATGAAGTAATGGAAGGAGGAGTATCTGAATTTGAAGAGAAGTTGTAGCAATAGGCAGAGACAGATATAGCCATAACATATGCAGTGCACTGAGGTGGATGATACAAATTTGAATTGCGCACTTCCATGTATTTTATGTATTCTTATACAGCATAGTACAGCTAGGTATAGTTCTCTGCATTCATCTGCTACTTTACATAGAAACTGTAAATCAAGCAAACACTTGATTTACATTATATGCATGTAAATGTTCCCTGATATTCCAATAATGTTAGAGCAAATTGAAACTTCCGAATATGTTATGCATATGTCTGTGTGCATATGCATAAGCAGACAGGCACACTGATAATGTGGTTTTCATTATCTGTGTTTTATTTTCATTAATGTTGGAAAAAGTAAGAGGTTTTGTATGGTTATGAAATACAAGCCATTATAAAAATTAATTCTGTTATTCTATTCTAGCAAAATATGATTGAAAAAACTTTTACGAATATCACTTTAAGTGGCATCAAAATCCATTAAATGTATAAAAATAAAACAATAAGGAAAGATGTAGAAGACCTCTGTACAGACATTCTTGAAACACTGGAAAAATTTAAAGACCTAAATAAATGAAGTTTATGTATATGTGTGTATATATATACACAAATAATGTATAATGTTCCTGGGCTAGAAAAGTATTATGAAGTTTTCTCTAATTTGGTCTATTTCAAAAAATCCCAGTCAAAATCCCAGCTGATTCAATTGTATAAAATGGAAGAATAATATGAAAATCTTTATGGAGATACAAAGGGCAATCATGAGAAAGATAGGTAGAATCCTAGTACTTAAATTCTGAAACAAAGAATCCAGAATAGAATCTAGAAATAGACCCACAAATAGCGATTTGATTTGCAACAATGTGTCTAATACTTTACATTGGGAAAAGGGTTGTTGTGTTGCTCTTCTTTTATATTAAAAGGTTGGGATAATTTTATGTAAATATGAGAAAACATTAGCATTCATCTCCCTTTACACCACACACACACACACACACACACACACCATATATAAACATTGATTTGAGATAAGCTGAGCACATTAGCACATTTTTCAATCATGGCTACTCAGGAGACTGAGGCAGGAAGACCACTTAAGATCAAGAATTCAAGCCAGGCAGTGGTGGCRCACGCCTKTAATCCCAGCACTTGGGAGGCAGAGGCAGGTGGATTTCTGAGTTCGAGGCCAGCCTGGTCTACAGAGTGAGTTCCAAGACAGCCAGGGCTGACAGAGAGACCCTGTCTTGAAAAAACAAAAAAATAAACAAACAAACAAAAAAACCCAAAGATCAGGAATTCAAGGCCATCCTTGGCAGTATGGTAAGATTCTGTCTCAAAAGATGAAATATTCCAGTGTAAAACAATAAAATTTCTAAGAAAAATTGTAAAGGAATATCAGTATAACCTTGGGAATGTAAATTAGCAACCATATAAAAAATGACTATAAAATGCACTTCGATACAATTAAGAATTCGAGATTGTCAAACCTGGCAGTGGTGCCATAAAACTTTAATCCCAGCACTCTGGGAGGCAGAGGCAGGCAGGTCTCTGAGTTTGAGGCCAGCCTGGTCCACAGAGCAAGTTCCAGGACAGCCAGGTCTACACAGAGAAACCCTGTCTTGATAAACAAAACAGAACAACAACCAAAAAGGAATTGTCAAAAGCTACCACTGGAAAAAAAGTACAAGCCACAAATAGGAAGAAAACAACACAGAAATCTGACATGTTTCAGACTCTGTAAAAAAAAAAATACTTCTATAGCTCAATAAAAAATAGGCAAAAGAACATGGGAACATCACAAAAGAATATATCCAAGTAGACAATAAGTAACAGAATATATGCACGATATCATTATTCATCAAGGAAATACAAATTAGAAGTAAACTGTGATCTACTATGATTGATAACCCTCTGTTGTGCTAAAATACTGACATGGACACAAGAAACTTAGAGGAGAAAAAAGTATATTGGGGATTGCAGTTCCAAGGGGATACTGTGCATCGTGGTAGAGAAGCCATGGCAACAGGTAGAGCATCTCTGTCAGCAGAAGTGGGAAGCTGTCTGATCAAATTTTTATTCTCATACAAGAAGCAGAGAGAAAGAACAGGAAGTCAGGCAACCATAATCCCTCAAAGCCTGTCCCCAGTGACAAACATTCTCCACAAGGCTCCATCTCCTAAAGGTTCCATAAAGTATTCCAAAGAGTACCAACAACTAGGGATTAAGTGCTAAAATCCATGAGCCCATGGGAGACATGTCTTCTTTAAACTACCACATACTGCATAGAAATTGAAGATCAAAATAACAATTACTGGGTCAGCAATATGACTTAATGGGTAAAAGCACTTGCTTCACAACAATGCAGAGTCAGTGAGTTGGAGTCAATCTCCAGGATCTATGGAAAGGTAGACAGCTGAGTGTACAAATTTCTCTTCTCACTTCCACATGCACACCAAGGCATGCATGCCCCACCCCTGTGATAATAAGTTTTAAAAGGATGGGGAACACAGCTGGGAAGCATCTCATTGGCTTGGAAAACCACTTTGGAAAACTGTTTAGTGGCGTCTCCTAAAACCACACACACACACACACACACACACACACACACAATTTAGCAAGGGCTTTGCAATCTCACCCATAAGCATATATTCAACTGGAATAAATGTATCTATTCACTAAAATATGCACAAAATCTTCACAATATTTCTATTATTTCTATTCATAAGAGCTAAAAATCTGAAACAACTATGTCAACAGAAGGATGAATTAAATAAATTGAATAATGTTTATTTAGTGGAACACTGCAAAGCAAGAAAAGAAAATAGTCTCTGGTCCATGCAAAAATCTAAATGAAAATCACAGGCATTATCATGAGGAAAAGAATTCAGGCACAATAGAATATACTGGATTCAATTTGAAAAATGAATGCATTCAGGGTGGTTAGAGAGATGGATAAATAGTCAAGAATGCTTGCTGATTTTTAAGAGGATCCAAGTTCAGTTCCTTATTGGCAATTCATAGCCACCTGTAAAGCCAGCACCAAGGGGTGTGTCGACCATTTCTGGCCTCTGCAGGTGCCCACATACATGTGGCATACACTCACACAGACACACATATGCATCCAAAGAAACTACTTTATTTAAATCTTTGAAAAATGAATGTCATGCAATTCTTCCATAACAATGTGTAATTCAGTAGACTTTACTATATTCAGATAAGTGAAACCACAATCAGGCAAGATTCCATTACCTCATAAAGAAACTTCAAACCTTTTAAGAACCCTTGTATTTTCTGAACCACTAATTTGTATTCTGTTCAAATAGATTTGCATATTCTGAATGTTTCATATATATCAAATTATATAATATGTAGAGTTTGTGACTGGCTTATTTAATTTAGACTATTTCAGATCCTCAAAGTTCCCCCATGTTGTAGCGAGTATCAACACTTTATACCTTTTCATAATCAAATATTCCATCTTACAAATATACTATTTTATTCATCTATTGATCAATTGATCATTTAACTTGTTTCTCTCTTAGGGTAATTATGAGTAATGCTGTTACAAACTTTTGCACAGAAGTTTTTGTCTGTACTTTTACTTTTCTTGGGTTTTGACCTAAAAGTGGAATTCCTAGTCATATGATAACTATGCTTAATCATTTGAGAAACTGCCAAACTATATTTCAAAGAATTTGCATAATTTTATGTTCCCATTGGCAGTGTATAGAGCTTCAAATTTCTTTACGTCTTTGTCAATGTTTTGATTATTACTATTATCATCATCATTATCATCATCATTATCATCATCATCATCATCATCATCATCATCATCATCATCATCATCATTATCATCATTATTATTCCAGCCATCCTAGTGAGTATACGTATGGTGACTTATGATTGCTTTGATTTTTCTGGTGATGACTTTTCTCCATGAAATATAATGTGCATTTTTTTCAAGATGGCTATTGTCTACTATATAATTTGTCTCATAGTTCCAGAAGCTGGGGGGTTCAAAATCAGTGAAAACATGTAATGAGAGTATAACATGGCAGAAGGTAAAAGGGTGAGCTAGTATGAAATAAGAAACAAGAAAGGAAGGTTAGCATTATTTTATAAGAACCTATTAACACAGTAACTAATCTAGTCCCTTCAGGGTGAGAATTTGTTCACTTCTATGAAAACCGGCTTGATCCATTTTGAGTTAATTTTTGTATATTGGCATCAAGTACAAATCCAATTCCATTCTTTAACATGTAATGATCCACTTGTCACAGAAGAGTTCTGTTTCAAAGACTAGTCACTATTCCCTATGAATGACTAGTCTTATATCACATGTGAAAAATTAGTTTACCATGGATACATGTCTGCATTTCTGGATTATCAGTTAGATCTCACTGATGATAGGTCTGTCCTAATGGCAGTACCATAATATCCATCTTTTTGTTCCTTTAGTAAGCTTTGTAATCAGGGAATTTTAGCCATTCAATTTTTATATTCCTTTAAGATTATTTTGATTATTCTATGTCAGTTGACTTTCCATATAAACTTTTGAATCAATTTGGAATTTTGGGGAGGCGGTGTTTGAGACAGGGTTTCTTTATGTAGCCTTGACTGTCCCATAGGCACCTGCCTCTGCCTCCCAAGTGCTGGGATTAAAGGTATGTGTCATCACCTCTTGGCTTTTTTTTTTATTTTGTAAGTATTGGCTTCTTTTTTTTTATTAGATGTTGTCTTTATTTACATTTCAAATGTTGTCCCTTTCCTGGTCCCCCCCAAAAAAATCTCCTAACATTCCCCACCCCCTGCTCACCAACCCACCCACTCCCACTTTCCTGTCCTTGCATTCCCCTGTACTGGGGCTTTTAGCCTTCTCATGACCTTGGGCCTCTCCTCCCTTTGATGTCCAACAAGGCCATCCTCTGCTGCATATGGGTACTATTTGATTGGTGGTTTTGTCCCTGGGAGCTCTGGGGGTAGGGTGTCTCATATTGCTGTTCCTCTTATGGGGCTGCAACCCCCTTCAGCTCCTTGGGTCCTTTCTCTAGATCCTCCATTGGGGACCCTGTACTCAAGGCAATGGTTGGCTGAGAGCACCCACCTCTGTATTGGTCAGGCACTGTCAGAGCCTCTCAGGAGACAGCTCTATCAGGCTCCTGTCAGCAAGCACTTGTTGGCATCCACAATAATCTGGGTTTAGTGACTGTATATGGGACGGATCCCTAGGTGGGGCAGTCAGTCTCTGGATGGTCTTTCCTTCAGTCTCTGCTCCACACTTTGTATCTTCTTCTGTGGGTATTTTGTTCTCTTTCTAAAAAGGAAGAGAGTATCCATACTTCAAATGTTCTTTGGTAAATTGTCATCTCATAGTGATGAAGACAGTGTTTTAGAATTCAGACACTTGGACTAGAGAGAAATTCAGGGGGTAAAAGCACTGGCTGCTCCCCCAGAGGACCTGGATTCAGTTCCTAGCACCCATATGGTGGCTTACCGTCCATAACTACATTTCCAGGGGATTCAACACCTTTGACTGACCACAGAGATCAGGCACACATATAGTTCACAGACGTACATCCAGGCAAAAAACCCGGAAACTTGAAATAAAAATAAATTAAAAAATTTTAATTCAACTTTGATCGTTAAACAGTCAAAGTCAAATAAGCAAATAAATAATGACCCTTTCAATATGGTCATTTAAAAAATTAATTTGATCTTGCCCCAGGGAGCCGGGAGACTCCACAGCCTTCTGTGCACAGTCTGCCCGCAGAGAGTGATCTCCCAGCAGTGCTTTCACTTCTGAGCATGGAGGTGAGATCTCCACCTTCTCTCTGGAGGGAAACAGCTAGAAGCACACAGGGTATACAATTAGTGGAGCAGCTGGGACAGAAGTCTTCCTGCTGCCATTTGTTCCAGGGAACCAGGTGGCTCCACAGCCTTCTATGCACAGACCCTGACAAAAGAGAGTTGGTCTCCCAGGAGTATGGACACAGGATTACAGGCCCACAGGAGGGGCAAGCTCAAGCTAGAGAGTAATACCGACTAGCACCAGAGAAAACCAGATGGGGAAAGGCAAGCACAAGAACCCTACCAACAGAAACCAAGGCCACATGGCAACATCAGAACCCAGTTCTCCTACCAGAGCAAGTCCCAGACACCCTAACACACCAGAAAAGCAAGAGTTGGATTTAAAATTGTATCTCATGATGCTGATAGAGGGCTTCAAGAAGGGCTTAAATAACTCCCTTAGAGAAATACAGGAGAACATCAGTCAACAGGTAAAAGCCCTTAAAGAGGAAACACAAAAATCCCTTAAAAAAGTACAGGAGATCATGGGTCAACAGGCAGAAGCCCTTAAAAGAAGAAACACAAAAAATCCCTTAAAGAATTACAGGAAAACAATCAAGTGAAGGAACTGAACAAAACCATCCAGGATCCAAAAGTGGAAATAGAAACAAAGAAATCACAAAGTGAGACATCTCTGGAGATAGAAAACCTTGGAAAGAATTCAGGAGTCATAGATACAAGCATCAACAACAGAATTCAAGAGATAGAAGAAAGAACCTCAGGTGCTGAAGATTCCATAGAAAACATTGATTCAACAATATCCAGAAGACTCCCCAGCACGCAATAAGGATATATGCTCCACAATGTTCATAGCAGCCTTATTTATAATAGCCAGAAACTGGAAAG